>ML296967.1:0-33174 GCA_005239495.1 Nicotiana undulata | reverse complement strand
GTGCTCGGCAAGTATGGCCCGGGTGCTAGTCATGATCCTCCAGTTTGGGTCGTGACAATAATACTTCGCAACTCCCATAAAGTAGAGGTTGCTCGTATTATTCAGCGGGCACAGACTATCATCTTCTGCGACTCGATTACTATGTTGAAGTTGTTTACTTAAATGCGTTCTAATTCAATTCGAAGTCGTACCCTATGCGTGCACTACCCGTCCCATGCCTATGGTCCAGAAGACTTTGGACCTACTATAAGGTAGTTCTAGACTTTACTGAAGCTGCTCAAAATGAAAAAACTAGGCACGTACAAAATAGATAGGATTGCATATAATTGCAATAAAAGGCTTAAGTAATCCTCCACACATAAGCAGGAAAGCACGCAAACAGATTTCTGGTTAGGCAGTAGACGACATTAAGACGTGTTGGAATCGTTAAGTCCTATAGGAATGATTTCTGTGTGATTCCGGATTCCAGTATTATATAGGTAGTGATGTAATTTATGGACTAACATATAGGAAAATTATAGCTTTGCAAGTCCTATATACATGATATCTAATCGTTTGCGTAATAAGGCTGTGAAAACAATCCCATAATTCAGAATAATAAATGCTTATTTTATAGACATGCGTCTTAGGCATGTGATAGTACATTATAGGCATGATCTCTAATAGTCGCATAATTAGGCAGTGGCGTCATTTGAAAACATAAGATTAGAAGCGTCAACAAACATCATTTGGGCAGGATTTCTAACAATTGACAATTGGACTTGATTTTTAAACACTTTATCCCTATAGGCATGCTATCTAAATGAAGCAGTACAAAAGTAGCATGAATGTCACGACCCAAATTTCCCTCCACAGGGTCACGTGACGGCACCTAGTCTCTACGACTAGGTAAGCCTAAAACATGAGGAAAAGTAAATCAGAAACATGGATAAAACATTAAAGATAAACACAGTAACCATAAAGCTTAAGCTGCTCGGCATTTAAAGTTTAGCTCTTCCCAAAACCCNCGACTATACTAAGATAAGAGAGGGACTCGGAAGGCTCTGCGGACGCGGCAGAAATACCTCTAAGTCTCCCAAAGACTGCTGCTGCTGCTAATCTCGGTACTACGTACGGGTACCTAGATCTGCACATGGGGAAAACATGCATAGAAGGGCGTGAGTACTCCACATTCGGTACCCAGTAAGTGCCGAGCCTAACCCTAGTCAAGTAGTGACGAGGTCAGGTTGAGGCTCTACTGAGTTTATAAATAGACAGTTATAATCTAACAGTTGAAATAAGCAACAATAATTTACGGAAGTTTAAAGTAAAAACTAGAAGAGAATGATGTAAATAGCTCTCAGCTCAACACAACATATAACGCAATAAATACTCGTGCAATGCAATACACGGGAAAGATCTCAGGTCTCGGCCCGCAGTCCCAATGTAAATATGCAATGCAATGAAGTACAGGGGAAAGATCACAGGTCTCGGCCCGCAGTCCCACTATAAATATGCTATGAAATACAGGGGAAAGATCACAGGTCTCTGCCCGCAGTCCCACTGAAAATATGTTATGAAATACAGGGGAAAGATCACAAGTCTTGGCCCGCAGTCCCACTGTAAATATGCTATGAAATACAAGGGAAAGATCACAGGTCTCGGCCCGCAGTCCCACTGTAAATATGCTATGAAATACAAGGGAAAGATCACAGGTCTCGGCCCGCAGTCCCATTGTAAACATGCGATGCAAGATGTATGCCAGATGTAGCGTAATTCAAAAGTTTAGGAAAAACCGTTGGCAAAAATAGAGAAAAATACTTCAACGATGTTCAAATAGTAGTAATGAGTGGAAAAATTAAGTAAAATCGGTTGGTAGGTTTAAATCTTAAGTTGCCATTCAGTCTAGTTTAGTAATAGTAATATATGGAGTGAAAATGAGATATGCCATAGTAAGAACGATGGAAATTCGGTGAAAATAACCCATGCACGCACCCGTCACCTCACGTACACAGGGTTTTTATAGTAAAGATCAGTTAAAATGCCTAAGGGAAATTCTCCAACACAGAGTTAGGCAAACCACTTACCTCGACTGTGCTAATCAACCAATAATCACGCTCTTGCCACGAGTATCCGACTCTGGGTGGCCCAAATCTATTCAATTCGATTGCATATTGTAAATATCATTTCAAGAAATCAAAGTAACTAATTAATTCGAAGCTAATACGTGAAATTAGGATTTTTGACCAAAACGCCCCTCGGACCCACATCTCGGAATCAGGTAAAAGTTATATTTTCCGGACACCCGTTCACTCACAAGTCTAACCATATGAAAAACTCTCAAATTGGAGGTCAAATACCCAATCAAAAGCCCAAAATTTGGTCTAAGAAGTTTCTTCCATTTTCCCGAAATTTCTACTAAAACTCTCGAAATTAAAGGTAGAAATTAAGATTAGATTCATGGAAATTGGTCTATATAGGTTAGGAATCACTTACCCAAAGTACCCAGGTGAAAAAGTCTCCAAGAATCGTCCTTCCCGAGCTCCAAAATTCGAAAATGGTGAAAAATAACTTAACCCTCGGAATTGGGTTTTTAAAACTCTGCCCAGGGCTTTCGCACCTGCGGCTTCTAGGATCGCACCTGCGGAAATTACATCGCAGGTGCGAAAATCACTAAAGGCACCTGGGGCTGCATCTGCGGTCGATTGGTCGCACCTCCGACCACTGGCCACCCCACTCACAACCGCACCTGCGTGTTCGCACCTGCGGAAAAACCATCGCAGGTGTGAGACACCAAAAACAGGTCTGGTTCAGCAGTTGATTAAAGTTCCAAACTCTCCCGTTGGGCATCCGAAACAACCCCGAGGCCCCCGGGACCTCAACCAAACTTACCAACTGACCCAAATACCTTATTCAAACTTGGTCGGGCCTTAAAAACACATCCCATAACATCAAAATCATCAATTATGCATATATTCAAGCCTAAGAACTTAGGAATTTTCAATAATTCAAATTCGACGCTGAAACACGTCTAAACTTATCCGAATGACCTCAAATTTTGCACACAGGTCACAAATGACATTCTGGACATGCTGTCACTTTCAGAATTCCATTCCGAGTCCGATATCAAAATCACGCCTATCGGCCGAAATCGCCGAAATTCTAACTTTCGCCAATTCAAGCCTAAATCTACATCCGACCTCGAAAACATATTCCGAACACGCTCCTATCCCCGAAATCACCCAACAGAGCAAACAGAGTCGATGAAATTCCATTCCGGATCCGTCTTCACACAGATCTAGCTACGACTCAATTTCTAAAGTTAAATTCACCTCAGAGGACTATGTGTCCAAAATCACTCCAACTTTCATTACTTAACGCTCCAACACGTTCCATTAACATAATGAGACATCAGAGAAGCAGTTATTAGGGGATCGTGGCGCTAACTCTCTAAACGACAGACCGGGTCGTTACATTCTCCCCCTCTTAAGAAAACCGTTCGTCCTCGAACGAGAATAGAAACATACCTGAAGCTGTGAATAGATGAGGGTACTGGCTCCGCATGTCCTGCTCCATCTCCCAAGTCGCCTCCTCGACCGGATGACCCCTCCATTATACTTTGACTGAGGAAATATTCTTCGCCCTGAGTTTTCTGACCTGCTTGTCTAATATAGCCACATGCTCCTCAACATATGCTAGGTCCTTGTCCAATTGGACTGAGCTGAAATCCAAAACATGAGCCGGGTCACCGTGATACTTCCTGAGCATGGAAACGTGGAATACCGGATGAACTCCTGCTAGGTTGGGAGGCAAGGCCAAAGCAACCTCCCCAACCTGCTGCAATAGCTCAAAAGGGCCAATGAACCTCGGACTCAGCTTATCCTTCTTCCTGAATATCATGACGCCTTTCATAGTCGATACCCGAAGCAAAACTCGATCACCAGTCATAAATGCAAGGTCACGAACTCTCCGGTCTGCATAACTCTTCTGCCTCGATTGAGCGGCGCAAAGTCTCTCCTGAATCACCTTCACCTTGTCCAGGGCATCCTGGACCAAATCTGTACCCAACAATCGGGTCTCGCCCGGCTCAAACCATCCTACTGGGGACCTGCACCGCCTACCATATAAAGCCTCAAACGGTGCCATATGAATATTGGACCGGTAGATATTATTATAGGCAAACTCTGCAAGAGGCAAGTACTGATCCCATGATCCTCTAAAATCCATCACACAAGCACGAAGCATATCCTCAAGAATCTGAATCGTGCGCTCGGACTGTCCGTCTGTCTGAGGGTGAAATGATGTGCTGAGGTCTATCTGAGTACCCAACTCACTATGCAAGGCTCTCCAAAAATGCAAGGTGAACTGAGGACCGTGGCCTGATATAATAGATACTGGTACACCGTGCAACCAGACTATCTCCCGAATGTAGATCTGGGCCAACTTCTCAGAAGAATATGTAGTCAACACTGGAATGAAGTGGGCTGATTTGGTCAGCCGGTCCACAATCACCCAAATAACATCATGCTTTATCAAAGTCCGAGGAAGTCCAACCACGAAGTCCATGGTGATCCGCTCCCACTTCCACTCTGGAAGCCTAATCTGCTGAAGTAATCCTCCCGGTCTCTGATGCTCACACTTGACCTGCTGACAATTGAGGTATCTGGCTGAGAACTCCACTATATCCTTCTTCATCCCCCGCCACCAATAGTATTGTCTCAGATCCTGGTACATATTCGCAGTACCGGTATGAATGGAGTACCGCGAGCTATGGGCCTCCTCAAGAATCAACTCCCGAAGTCCATCTACATCGGGCACACAAATACGGTCCTGCAGCCTCAGCACACCATCATCACCTATGGTCACATCCCTGACACCATCCCGCTGAACTCTATCCCGAAGAGCTCGAAGGTCGGGATCATCATACTGGCGTTCCCGAATGCGGTCATAAAGAGAAGATCGAGCAACAATACACGCCAATACCCGGTGAGGCTCGGAAAGATCCAGTCTCACAAACTGACTGGCTAAGGACTGAACATCCAAGGCTAAGGGCCTCTCAGCTGCACGAAGATATGCCAAACTACCCAAACTCTCCGCAAGGCGGCTCAGAGCGTCGACCACCACATTGGTCTTTCCCGGGTGGTATAATATAGTGATGTCATAATCCTTGAGTAACTCCAACCACCTACGCCGGCACAATTGAGATCCTTCTACCTGAAAATGTGCTGCAAACTCCGATGGTCCGTGAAGATCTCACAAGGAACCCCGTATAAATAATAACGCCATATCTTCAAGGCGTGAACAATCGCTGCCAACTCGAGATCATGCACATGGTAGTTCTTCTCATGAATCTTCAACTGTCTGGACGCGTAGGCAATCACCCTACCGTCCTGCATCAACACCGCCCCAAGTTCAATCCTCGAAGCGTCACAGTAGACTGTATAGGACCCTGAACCAGTAGGTAATACTAACACTGGAGCTGTAGTCAGGGCTGTCTTGAGCTTCTGAAACCTCTCCTCACACTCCTCAGTCCAAATAAAAGGTGCACCCTTCTGGGTCAGTCTGGTCATGGGTGCTGAAATGGATGAAAATCCCTCCACAAAACGGCGATAATACCCAGCTAAACTGAGGAAACTGCGAATCTCAGTAGCTGAAGATGGTCTAGGCCAACTCTGCACTACCTCCACCTTCTTCGGATCTACCTTGATCCCATCCGAAGATACCACATGGCCTAAGAATGCCACAGAATCAAGCCAGAATTCACACTTAGAGAATTTGGCATACAACTTCTTCTCTCTCAAGATCTGAAACACGGTCCTCAAGTGCTGCTCATGGTCCTCCCGGGACTGAGAATATACCAGGATGTCGTCAATGAATACGATGACGAAAGTATCAAGATACAGACGAAATACGCTGTGCATCAGGTGCATGAAGGCTGCTGGGGCATTGGTCAGCCCAAATGACATAACAAGGAACTCATAGTGGCCATATCTGGTCCTGAATGCAGTCTTCGGGATATCCGACTCCCGAATCTTCAACTAATGATAACCCGAACGAAGATCAATCTTGGAGAACACCCTAGCACCCTGTAACTGGTCGAATAAATCATCAATGCGGGGAAATGGGTACTTGTTCCTCACTGCCACCTTATTTAGCTGCCAGTAGTCGATGCACATACGCATCGAACCATCCTTTTTCTTCATAAATAACACTGGAGCACCCCAAGGTGATACACTGGGCCTGATGAAACCTTTGTCAAGCAACTCCTGCAACTGCTCCTTCAACTCCTTTAACTCAGGAGGAGCCATGCGATAGGGATGAATGGAAATGGGCTGAGTTCCCGGCAACAAATCAATGCCAAAATCAATGTCTCTGTTGGGCGGCATACCCGGAAGATCAGCTGGAAAAACGTCAAGGTAGTCCCTCACAACTGGAATTGACTCAACTGTAGGGGTCTCAGCACTCACATCTCTCACATAAGCCAAGTGTGCATCACACCCCTTCCCAACCATCCGTTGGGCCTTTAGAAAAGAAATGAGTCGACGTGGAGTATACTCTAAAGAACCTCTCCACTCTAACCTCGGTAGTCCTGGCATAGCCAGCGCCACGGTTTTGGCGTGACAATCAAGAATAGCATAATAGGGCGACAACCAATCCATGCCCAAGATAACATCGAAATCTACCATACTGAGTAATAATAAATCAGCCCTGGTCTCAAAACCACTGATAGAAATCAAACACGACCGATATATGCAGTCCACCACAAGAGAATCTCCCACAGGAGTAGAAACATATACGGGGAAACTCAAGGAATCCTGAGATATCCCCAAATGTGAGGCAAAATAAGAAGACACATATGAATATGTCGAACCTGGGTCAATATAATACCGATGCATCCCTATGACAAACGGGGACAATGCCTGTGATAACTGAATCTGAAGCAATGGCCTTGGATCTGGCTGGAAGAGCATAATATCTGTCCTGGCCTCCCTCTCTAGGGCGACCTCGACCTCCCCGGCCACCCCGACCTACACCTCGAGCTTCCTTAGATGGTGGGGTAGCAGCTGGGGCTGGAAGTATAGCTGGAGGACCTGGTGGGAGACGTGGAACCTGATAAGTCTCCGGTGGTGCACCCCTCCTAGCTCTGGGGAAATCCCTGACCTGGTGACGAGGGTCACCACACCCAAAACAACCATTCTGAGGGCGTGGCTGCTGCCGCTGACTCTGAACTGGCCTGCTGGACTGGCCGGTGATAGCACCTCGAGTAGGTGGCACCTGAGATACTGGTGGTGCATAATAAGGCTCCCGAGCTCTAGGAGGAGCTGGAATACCACTAGCTCTGGAAGAGCTGAATGAATAGGGCGACTCACAAAGCCCCTACCATAGTGTGATGCTGGTGCACGAGCTCCTGCAAAGTGACCAGTCTCTCGAGGCCTCTTGGCCTCTCTCTTCTCTTTGTCCCGGGCCAACATACTTTCAATCCTCCGGGCAATACTCACTGCCTGCTGGTAAGTAACGTCTGTCTCTAGCTCTCTGGCCATACTAGTCTGAATGCTGGGATGGAGCCCTTCAATAAATCGTCGAACTCTCTCTCTGACAGTAGAAACCAAAGCTGGGGCATGGCGTGCCAAGTCACTGAAACGGACTGCATACTCTAAAAAAGTCATAGTACCCTGGCGTAGCTGCTCAAACTCTGCACGTCAAGTATCCCTGAGACTCTGAGGGACGAACTCATGTAGAAACATCTCTGAAAACTGAGCCCAAGTCAGTGAAGCTGCCTCGCCCGGACTGCTAAGCTCAAAAGCACGCCACCACTGGTAAGCTGCTCCCCTTAGCTGGAAAGAAGTGAATGATACCCCACTCGTCTCCACGATACCCATAGTGCAGAGAGTGCTTTGGCACTCCTCAAGAAAGCCAGAGCGTCATCTGAAGCTAATCCGCTAAACTCAGGTGGGTGGTACTTCTTGTACCTCTCAAGACGGCGCTGCTCAGACTCCGATGCAGCTGCTCTGGCCTCATGCTGAACTGGAGCTGCTGGAGGCATAGGGATATACTATGGAACCTTCCCCATATGAACCCTCTGCTCAGGAGTACATGTTGCGGGAGTCTGTGCCCCTCCCCTTGCCTGGGATGTAGCTGGGGCTATCAAAAGTAATCCCGTCTGAGACAGAGTACTGAAAGCACTCAAGAACTGAGCTAAGGTCTCCTGGAGGGCTGGAGTAATAGCAGGAACCTCCGGTGCCCCTCCAATTGTAGCTGCTGGGGGATCCTCTGCCTCTGCTCTAGCCGGTGCTCGTCCTCTGCCCCGACCCCTGCCTCTGGTGGCTCCGGCTGAGGGCTCGGGTGCCTGGTCATCAATACGTCCGGTACGAGTACGAACCATCTGTAAGCAAGAATAGAATAGAGTTTAAGAGTTTTGATGACAGTAACTAGCACGATAAGGAATTCCAAGAAGTATGATTGTTCTTAACAGTTACATAGCCTCTCAAAGATAGATACAGATGTCTCCGCACCGATCCGCGAGACTCTAATAAATCGGCTTGTGACATTGTGACTCCTGTGAACCTAGACGCTCTGATACCAACTTGTCACGACCCAAATTTCCCTCCACAGGGTCACGTGACGGCACCTAGTCTCTATGACTAGGTAAGCCTAAAACATGCGGAAAAGTAAATCAGAAACATGGATAAAACATTAAAGATAAAAACAGTAACCATAAAGCTTAAGCCGCTCGGCATTTACAGGTTAGCTCTTCCCAAAACCCGGACTATCACAACTGTCACAAGATTAACACTATAGCTCAATACATTAAAACTAAGAGTATTACTGCCTAAGTACCGCGACTATACTAAGATAAGAGAGGGACTCGGAAGGCTCTGCGGACGCGGCAGAAATACCTCTAAGTCTCCCAAAGACTGCTGTTGCTTCTAATCTCGGTACTGCGTATGGGTACTTGGATCTGCACATGGGGAAAACATGCATAGAAGGGCGTGAGTACTCCACAGTCGGTACCCTGTAAGTGCCGAGCCTAACCCCAGTCAAGTAGTGACGAGGTCAGGTTGAGGCTCTACTGAGTTTATAAATAGACAGTTATAATCTAACAATTGAAATAAGCAACAATAATTTACGGAAGTTTAAAGTAAAAACTAGAAGAGAATGATGTAAATAGATCTCAGCTCAACACAACATATAACGCAATAAATACTCGTGCAATGTAATACAGGGGAAAGATCTCAGGTCTCGGCCCGCAATCCCAATGTAAATATGCAATGCAATGCAGTACATGGGAAAGATCACAGGTCTCGGCCCGCAGTCCCACTGTAAATATGCTATGAAATATAGGGGAAAGATCACAGGGCTCTGCCCGCAGTCCCACTATAAATATGCTATGAAATACAGGGGAAAGATCACAGGTCTTGGCCCACAGTCCCACTGTAAATATGCTATGAAATACAAGGGAAAGATCACAGGTCTCGGCCCGCAGTCCCACTGTAAATATGCTATGAAATACAAGGGAAAGATCACAGGTCTCGGCCCGCAGTCCCAGTGTAAACATGCAATGCAAGATGTATACCGGATGTAGCGTAATTCAAAAGTTTAGGAAAAAACGTTGGCAAAAATAGAGAAAAATACTTCAACGGTGTAGTTCAGTAATAGTAATATTTGGAGTGAAAATGAGATATGCCATAGTAAGAACGATGGAAATTCGGTGAAAATAACCCATGCACGCACCCGTCACCTCACGTACACGGGGTTTTTATAGTAAAGATCAGTTAAAATGCCTAAGGGAAATTCCCCAACACAGAGTTAGGCAAGCCACTTACCTCGACTGTGCTAATCAACCAATAATCACGCTCTTTCCACGAGTATCCAACTCCGGGTGGCCCAAATCTGTTCAATTCGATTGCATATTTAAATATCATTTCAAGAAATCAAAGTAACTAATTAATTCGAAGCTAATACGCGAAATTAGGAATTTTGACCAAAACGCCCCTCGGGCCCACGTCTCGGAATTGGGTAAAAGTTATATTTTTTGGACACCCGTTCACTCATGAGTCTAACCATATGAAAAACTCTCAAATCGGAGGTCAAATACCCAATCAAAAGACCAAAAATTGGTCTAAGAAGTTTCTTCAATTTTCCCTAAATTTCTACTCAAAATCTCAAAATTAAAGGTAGAAATTAAGATTAGATTCATGGAAATTGGTCTATATAGGTTAGGAATCACTTACCCAAAGTACCCAGGTGCAAAAGACTCCAAGAATCGTCCTTCCCGAGCTCCAAAATTCGAAAATGGTGAAAAATAACTTAACCCTCAGAATTGGGTCTTTAAAAGTCTGCCCAGGGCTTTTGCACCTGCAGCTTCTAGGATCGCACCTGCAGTGCCGCACCTGCGATGCCGCACATGCGGTGCCGCACATGCAAAAATTACATCGGAGGTGAGGAAATCACTAAAGGCACCTGGGGCCGCACCTGCGGTACCGCACCTGCGAAACCCAGGTCGCACCTGCGACCACTGACCACCCCACTCACAACCGCACCTGCGACCAGGCCTACCGTACCTACGTGTCCGCACCTGCGGAAAAACAATCGCAGGTGCGAGACACCAGAAACAGGTCTGGTTCAGCAGTTGATCAAAGTTCCAAACTCTCCTGTTGGGCATCCGAAACAACCCTGAGGCCCCCGGGACCTCAACCAAACTTACCAACTAACCCAAGTACCATATTCAAACTTGGTAGGGCCTTAAAAACACATCCCATAACATAAAAATCATAAATTATGCATAGATTCAAGCCTAAGAACTTAGGAATTTTCAAGAATTCACATTCGACGCCGAAACACGTCTAAACTTATCCGAATGACCTCAAAATTTGCACACTGGTCACAAATGACATTCCGGACCTGCTGTCGCTTTCGGAATTCCATTCCGAGTCCGATATCAAAATCTCACCTATCGGCCGAATTCCCCGAAAGTTTAACTTTCGCCAATTCAAGCCTAAATCTACATCCGACCTCGAAAACATATTCCGAACACGCTCCTAACCCCAAAATCACCCAACGGAGCTAACGAAGTCGACGAAATTCCATTCTGGATATGTCTTCACACAACTCTAGCTACGACTCAATTTCTAAAGTTAAATTCACCTTAGAAGACTATGTGTCCAAAATCACTCCAACTTTCATCACTCAACGCTCCAACACGTTCCATTAACATAATAAGACATGGGAGAAGCAGTTATTAGGGGATCGGGGCGCTAACTCTCAAAACGACCGACCAGGTCGTTACAATGAAACAATTGATTAATTTGTTAAGACCATATAGTCATGGTATCTAGATAAGTAAAGGTATTGCATTGTTGTATCATATAGGTTTTTTACTAGATAGTGCAAGAAGTACAGTTGGATCCTAGAGGAATGCTCTCTAGCCATTCAAGTCATAACATTGTGTGCATATAATTCCAGAGAACGAGGCATGATTAGTAAATAAGCTATTATGATCCTATAGGCATGATCTATGCCCATTCATGCAGAAGATAAAGTATCCCAGTTCCCCCTCCCTGATTGTCTGTTATTACAAGTTATTACAGGCCCAAAAATGAAATAATACAGACTCGAAGACGAGAATACATAGGCTGAAATGAATACAAGCCCACCAAAGCATTTAGAAGCCCAATGTAAAAGTAACCCAAGAATATCCCAGGCCTTCAATAGTCTTACTCTCCGGACAAAAAACAGGCTCAGACCACAAGATCACAAGATAACTAGAGTGCACCTAAATATGAAGCACATGAATATATGGGGTCATTGCGTAGTTTAAACATTATGCAAATTCCCTTTTGGACCATGAGGATTATCTTCGGATGTTTAAGGATGATGTCCTTGCACCAAGACGTCATGGGCCAAGAAGCGTATGATAAGGGATTCGCAGGCCATGAAATGGTGTCCTCGGGCGATGAGGATGGTGCCTCTAGAGTGTGACGCCTTTGGATAATGATGTATAGTTTCGAGAGATCTTTGGCCATGGAATGATGTCTTCGGGCTATGAGGATGATGCTCTCAAACTATGACGCCTTCGGAAAATCCTGCGTTGTTTCAGGCCATGAAATGCAAAGATGCGGTACTATGGATCGCTTGTCAAAGGAAATAAGTGATGCTTGTTGATGCCCAATTTTGGCCTCACATTTTATAAATATCATGCTTACTTTAAAAATATCATTTTTTGGTATCATTACCTAATTTACAGGGTCATATAAGTATTTTCTATAATTTTCCATACTTTTAAAACTATAAAATTAATTTTCTTGCGTTTAAAATTTCTTGAATATGCATTAATTATCCTCTTAAGTTATTTTGTGATGATTTAATGATCCAACTCTATTATTTGCATCCACGTATATGTTTTATAATATTTTACTTTATTTTATATAAATACATTTGCACTTTTATGCCAGATATATAATTTTGCAATAATAGCCTATATTTATAATAAATTGCAATTGTCATTTTTTAAGGTCCAAATGGTATTTTTACATTTTTATAATCTTCAATTATTGTTTTAAAGAATTAAGTTGCATAAATAGTATTTTAATGTTTTTATTTAACTATTACATTAAATTATTTCCCCTTAAATTTTAAATTTAAAATCTGGCCCAAATTAGGCCTTATTTTCGGACCAATTAAAGTCCAAACAAGTGAGCCCAACCCCAAGCTGCCCTGGCACAAACCAAACGACCCCTTTTGTTTCAAACTGGTCGGGGCCAGTTTACTCGACCCACCCCACTTCCCTTTAATCACGGATGTTGATCTCAGATGATCAACGACCCATGATAAACTTCCACTTCTCCTTATATCCATATAACCCAAACCCCGGACCTCATTTTCCCATCTTCACCGCCTTCAAACACTCTTCTTCATTCCTAGCGACTGAAACTGACTCACTCATTTCTCTGCGCCTTTCCTTCGAACCAGAGATTTTATTACCTTTTCTGAACGGTTACCATTCTGATATGGTAATACTGAGTATTATTCCATATATAGAAGGTGTATCTCGTGTAAATCGGGTCCAAATGAGCTCGATTTTGGAGATATTTTGGGATTTCTGATAGGTACACCAAAGGACATAAAGTATCTCTCTGATTTTGGGTATATATCCATCGAATCTGGCTTAATTAGGGGTTGCCTTACTCAATGCCCTAATTCTGATTTGAAATAGGTTTGCATGTGGTCTTTTCCTTATTCTGTATATTGATTTTCTTTTTCTTATTTTGTATGATTGATTTCCTTTCCGTAATATGTGTGATTAGTCTTCTCTCCATGTTTGTTTTTTCATGTTTCTACTGCTATAAAAACTCCTCCCCAGTTTCCCCTTGACATACTCTAATCGCTAAAAAAACTACTACTGTTTTTCTTTCTTGTCTTACACTATTCTGAGGCTCAATATTTTGGCCGGTTAAAAGCCAAGGCCACCGTATTATATTAACCTTCCTCCAGCGCAAGCACGACTCGAGGTCCGTTTTGAGGCTCTTGTGAACTCTGAAGCACTCGAGGTTTGGAGTTTTTTCATCACTCTCCTGGAATTGCTGTTATTCATGTGATTTTCTTTTTCTCATTCTTTATTCATTTATTTGCAATTGGTTAGTGACATGTACCCTCGTAATTCAACTCCTTTCTATTTGCGCTTATGTTATGTGCATTAGTGTTGTCTGGATTTCTCTGAGTTAATTTTGATGTTATTCCATTTCATATATGATTCTGCTTATTTTAGCATTACTCCATAGTTCCATTAGCTCCAATTATGTGCAAGTCTTGATGTTAACTCATATGTGTATAGTTAAGTTGTATCGTGATGTCTGCCTGATTCGTAAATGAAACCTAATTGATGGTTGTTTAACTTTGTTTAATTTCTTGCGCAGAAATCCCTTTGTGAGGATATATTCTTGCTCAAAATTTCTTTCTTCATGTTGAGTGCCTTATGCCTAATTTGCTATTTCTCTGCAAGGCATGCCTAAATGCTTAGCCTTAATTGTGTCTAACCTAAATGGCCATCATGTTTACCTGTTGCTTTTATGAGTTTGGCTTCTTGCCTTGTTCTGTAATATCATGACAACCAGCTCATGATTTCCAATACTTTAAATATGACCAATTCCTAATTGTGGTGACAACCAATAGTGAGCTTAATGTGTGTTCCATGTTTCATTCAATCATGTGTTGCTTGATACTACTTATAGTCTATAAAATGAAAAGCAGCATCTAGCCTTTATGTGACAATCTGGTCTTTGCCTATTATGAATTCTGACCCTCTCAAGTGTCACCTGACCTTTATATTCATCATGAATTCTTTAGACTTTGGAATCTTTGTGTTATACTTAGAGTGCTAGGTTGTCTGTTGACTGTCGTAGACCGTAGACCATGCCTACTTGTTTGCTTACTATGTCTAATTGCCATTCTCTGACTATGACTTTAGTAGATCTGCATGCCTTAGACTCCTAGTTTTGAGTCTCTTTTAGGCTAACTTTGGCTTATGCTTCACTATAAACTCATTGTTCTGAAAAATTAAGTATGTATATGTGCTTACCATGTCAACCTAAGTGATATGCCTCTCCAACTATGCTAATATTGCACATGTTATACTATTTCACTTGGTTTTTCATATCATGTGGAGACTAAGTTCTACTGGTTCTCCTAGTTTCATGTTTAATCCCTTGTTTGATCAATCTTGTCACCCTATCTCCTAAAAATGCAAATGCCAATATGCTTTCATGTGAATCCTGTTGAATGTCAAGTAATCCTGTCCCTATGAGGTATTACCTCATGGTTGCTCGATTGATTGGTATGTATGGTTCGTTAGCTCATATGGCTAAGCCGGTTGTTTATGATCGTTGGGTGTGGCATGAACTCATGCGTAGCGCTGGGCTGTGTAAATGACACGTTCACCTGTTTGAGATGTGTTTGGATCTGGGTCTGTTGATCGAGCTGGAATGAATCTATTGAAGGCCCAGACATCGATGGGTTATTTTTGTTTGGGCTTGCCCTTGGTCTAGAGGTTGTTTAGGGTGTAATATTTATACTCATATTCATTATTTTGGGATGTAATAATTTGTAAATTAGACAATTAGGGAAATCAGTGATATTGGGGAATCGGGTACCTTCTAATGCATGCATAAAGGGCAGAAAACATGCCTATAGGGTCTACGTGGTCTATTTGCTGTTTTGTTCAACATGCCATACATGCTATTTAGTTTCATGTGTTGTACACTAATATAAAGCATGCCTGTAGGAATCACGCATACACTTCCCTTCATATGTCAAATATGCTACATTTGTTTCCATGTCTACTATCCAACACTCTTAGTAACATGTCTTTTGGATGCAAATGAAATGCCTTCACTTACCTAGATGCCATGAATATAGGGTCATAACTAATTAATCAACTACTTTGTGTTGTTTTTGTTTGGTACTACTTCACTTAGATAGCATGCCTATAGGGATAAGGTATTTAAAAAATCAAGTTCAAATATCAACTGTTAGGAAATCTTACCTATATAATATTGTTATCCACCTAGAAAGCATGTCTATAGGATCAAACGCTGATAATTCCCAGTCTCTAATAGTTTTCAATGCCTATTACGCAAATAATAAGAAATCATGCATATAGGACTTGTAATTCTCTCATCCGTCCATATGTTAGTCCAGAAACTGCAGCACTACCTGTATAATACTGGAATCATATAAAGATCATGCCTATAGGACTTAAGGACTCTTAAGTCTTAATTTTGAAATGTTTTATTGCCTAACACAATACATCAGTTTGTGTTCTTTCTTGTTTATGTGTGGAGATTATTTGAGCCCTTTTATTGCAACTAATATGCAGTCCTATTTGTTCATTATTTTCACCTAGTTTTATCATTTTGAGAACCTGAGTTGAGTCTAGAACTACCTAATAGTAGATGATCATGCTCAACTATGTCTAATAAAAGACTAAGCAGGCGTTGCAAATATAATTCGGGTATTTTGCCCAGAGTCGAATCCCACAGGGAACTAACCTATCAATTGTTGTTGTTAGAGTACTAGATTCTCAATAATCAACTTTCCCAAAAGTTATGAATATTACTTTCTAGTGTTTTTATTGCTACAGCTGAACGAAAAGAATAAAACTAAAGATTAACTACTACTGAGGTGTAAACAAATGTGACAAAGGTCTAAGGTTATGGTTTTCCCCGTTGATGAATCCCTTCTTGTATATTTCCTATAGTTTTGACTTAGTTATCTCTATCAATCATGAACACTCCAGCTATCATAAATCTCTCTCAAGTAATTATGATAATCTACTAGACGCACTCTCTCAAGTTACGCTGGCTAAATTGCATTACAGTTTACTTTAGATTGCACCCAAGGTATCGTTATCTCTAATCCAACCTTTAAACCCTCGGTTATGGATATCTCCTTTACTCCGGGAGTGATGTTGTTTGAACAACTACCTAAATATGCACTCTCTCTCAAGTAGATACATAATAAATAGGAATAGCTAATTGAGGGCCCTTCAATCAACTACAACAAGAACGTAGTTGAACAAATAGAGATTAACAACCAAGCAAAATATATTAATATCACAATAAGTTCATCCTCAACGGGTTTCACCAAAACCTTAGATTAAAGAAGTTAGCTACTCATAATAGTATTAAAAACTACAAAAGAATTCATGAACAATGGTAAATATCACAAGGGAAGGAGATAAGGATTGATGCCCAATTTCCCTCCTTGCCTCTTGCCTTTGCTATTCTTGTTCTAGACTCTAAACCATGATAATCTACTCCTTTGGACGAGTTGAACCTTATATAGGTTAAGTGGATTGGTCCCAAACTTCCAAAATTTCCCTTTCGAAATAACTTTCTCGCCTAGAGTAGCGCGGGCGCGCTATACTAGCGCTAATGCCCACGCTAATGGGGTTTCCGTCTGCCTGGTTTGCTGAACTAGTGCGGGCGCGCTACACTTGCGCTAATTCCCGCGCTAATGAGGTTTTAGTCTGCCCAAAAGCACTGAACTAGCGTGGGCG
Source organism: Nicotiana undulata (assembly GCA_005239495.1). Classification (NCBI taxonomy): domain Eukaryota; kingdom Viridiplantae; phylum Streptophyta; class Magnoliopsida; order Solanales; family Solanaceae; genus Nicotiana; species Nicotiana undulata. Next base: position 16,142 of record ML296967.1, on the reverse strand, counting down.
CGCTACATTCGTGCTAATGCCCGCGCTAATGAAGTTTCATTCTGTCCCAGGCATTTTCATCCTCAATTCATTCATAAATTATCCCATGGGTCTTTTCTTCTTCAATTTTGCTCAAATCACCATCCTAAATCCTCAATAGTGCATTTAGCTCTTGTGAAACACAAAAATCACGATTAGAGCCAATTTATCATCATTTAATAATCTTAAGATAGTGAAGCATCATTAAGTTAGAGCATAAACATACGCTAAACTACGTGAATTTTGTCTGTTATCAACACTCCACACTTAAATCATTGCTAGTCCTCGAGCAATCCACTATATCCTACAAGGTTTCTTTCATCAAGAAATTCCCTACTGTATCACACCACAAACATTTTACGAGTATTGTACCTAGCCGTGTAACATCTATGCATCAAATGGCGATTCTCACATTCCATGCCATACTCTTACTTCCTCAGAGGTCAGGACTTACCTTTCCGTCATGAATCACATGCCCTCACATCACACAATCGAGAGTAGTTCCACAAGAGTAAGATTAAGAACAAGTAGGAACTTAAAGTAGAAAGAATTCACTCACTCTCAGAAGGAACATTCATATGCCACAAAAATACACCATAGGCTTGCCCGTAGTGTAATACTCTACTAATCGAGTCCATTCAGTCTAAGATCAATTAGGTCTCCATTTGGTTGTAGTGTAGGCCAAGGGACAAGTAGGATACTAACCTCCCTAAGCACTTTTAATACAACTACTGTAGCTTTCAGCCCATTCTTATGTTTGGCCAGAATTTCCACCACTCTCTTTGGTTTACCCCCTGAATTTCATTAGGCGAATTTTTTTTCTTCTTCAACTCACCACCCATCAAGGACTGTATTTATTCATTGTACTTCTTTCTTCCTATTGTTTTTCCAGTGGTGTTCATTCTTTATGCTTCGCACCATTCTTCCTATTTCGCTAATTCCACTCAAAAACCAGACCACCACCCCGCATTTAGACTTTTACATGTTCTCTACAATTCAAGTTCTTATAGGAGGTACATGGTTCAAACAGTCAGGCTATTCAAACAATTGGGTATGGTTTGTAATGTGGTTGCCAACAAAACAGGCTTATAAGCTCAAATGGGTTAACTATGGTGAATTGCAATCAGGTGGGTACATATTTATGTCTGGCTTAACAAAGAAATGCCTATATCACTTCTAAGACTGAACAAACTTACTATTTCGCTTTGCACACACACGGGGCAAGTTCTAGGTATCAAATGTGGACATAGATGTAAAATACCTTACACACACATGGCACGTAATTCACTCCAAATTGGTTCGTCAAAAAACTCCATTGAGCATTCAAGTTAGTTACAACATGCAAAATTAAGGCATCTACAAGAGTCAACAAATGAGCCTAAGCGTCACACCCTAGGGTCTTTGGTGTTTGGGTGTAACACACTATGGTATGCATTTTCCATTCAGCTCCTTGCCCAAAAGAAACCTAACAACTAAAAAATAAAAAGAAAACTAACTATACCCGGTTCAAGCTAAACCCTTGGAAAAGAACCATGGTCAAAAGAAAAACCAAGAGGAAGTTACTACACTACCTAAAAAGAAAATAAAAAATCTTTTTGGTATTTTCTTTGGACTAACGTCCCTCAAGAAAACTGCCTATGAAGTCCGTCATCAGGAAGAGTCCACTACATTTTCTATTTTTTTAAAATTCGACTCAATACCCTCAAGAGACCTGTCGAAAGGTGTCCGTCTTCGGGCCAAGTCGATATTAGTCACATAGAAACAAATTCAATTATCAACAACCAACAAAACTAAACAAAACAAAAACTATCAAACATTTACAGCAACAAAAATATATCCCCACCCCACACTTGAAAAATTGGCATGTCCCCATGTCAACAGAAATAAAGCGCAGTGAGGTAAGGAGACTTCCCTGGTGTTCATTCGTCATCAGAGACGGTGGCCGGGTCGAGGTGACAGGCGCGTCCTAATGCACAAAACCACGCCATTATCCCCTTTTCAGACTTGGCATTTTAGGTGGACATAGCATCCATTCTGGCATTGAGGTTGTCCACCGAGGTGCGAATGCCAACCACATCGTCCTCCAAGGTTGACATCCTGGTGCTCCGCCGAGGTTGAGAGGGACCTGCTTCATCATGGGATTTCCTAGGTGGTGCAACATCAGGTACAATTTCATCCTCGTCATCTACAATAATAGGGACCATCTGCTCTTTGCCCGCTGATATTTTGCTCGCTTTGAACGGGCCTTCTTCACGAGTTTTCCATCAAGGAGGCGATTCTCAGAGACCTTGGCTATTCGGCACAGCCTGGTGACTAGTGAAGGGAAATAGAACCCTTTCATTATTTCAGGCGATCAGATGAACATTTCATCATGGAGCATCTGGGCCACATCGAAGTCCAGCCGGTTCACAATTTACCAAACCATCACCGCACGAGTGGGGTTGACATCAGTGGTGTTGCTGGATGGAAACAGGCGGCTACAGATGATGGTGAACCAGCATTTGGCCTCCCAAGTGAAAGAACTGGAGTTCAGCATGATGCCATGTTTAACCCATGTTGGCACCCCTCCCGCACAGATTGTCTGCACAAGCATGGTCCAATTGACCAGTGGTTGCTGATGGAGTTGGTAGTGATCCATATCCCCAGAGAAGGATGGAAGCCTGTATTCCCTGCGTATGGCCTTCAGCAAGGCGTTCACCTTAGTTCTCTGCACTATGACCACCGATTTCTCATGATCCGGGCAATTCACATAGAATTCTCGAACAATCAAAATGTTAGCCTCCTCAGGTTCTTCAAAGAAGATGTCTAGTTGGCGTCTCCTTATTTCAGTGAACATATCTAGGCATTCATAGCGTAGTGCGGCCATGTCAACCGGAACTTCGTGGACCATTTTCTTGGACGTTTTTGCGTCAAATCGATCTTCAGCCTCTTTTGACACAAACCAGGTGGCGTCAAACTTGCTAGTGCTAGCATGGGTTCTTCTTTTCCTTGACTGAGACATGATACCTGTTACAACATAGTTTATTGTCAGAGGGATACCAATTTGTGTGTCTATCGGGTGGTTACTCAGACTTCACCACCACGACAGTCACAATACCAATTATTCGCTCAATGGGGCAATTTTACAACACCAAGTGGTTATGATTCATGACAAGCATATATTAGCCCTACATGGAACAAGTCTTCCCCAATTTCGACCACAAACAAGTACCAAAGTCCTTTAAACAACATGGAATCTCTCCCATCATAGTCAATAGTTACACTAAAATACCCTAAGTCAAGTCTACAGAGAAAAAGACCCAAACAAATCTAGCCTAAATATGGTGAAGAATCACCATTACATCTACAATGCAACCATGACTACAAAAGAAATAGAGAAACAAGAAATATACTTAAGAGGGAAGAGAGGAGAAGAGACTTACTTGAGCAGGGATGTGCGTGAGAGTAGTGAGTGGATAGCAATGGAGGTTAGAGAGAGGGAGAGAGAAGTGACTTGGGGAAAAGGAGGAGGGGAAATCTAGGGGAAATAAAGGGGGGCGTGCGTCTGTGAAGGGGAATTTGGGGAGAGAGAAGAGGGAAATTAGGTCTTTAGAATAATGGGGGAAAGTGGGGGAGGTAAGAGGGGAAATTAAAAAAGAGAATAAAATAAAAAAATTGAAAGAAAAAAAACTTACCTGGGCGGGGAGTTTCGCCGCAGTCGTGGCTTAGGAGAGGGTGGGAGATTCAGGGAGTACCCCCTTTTTCCGCGGTCCTACCGCGATCGCGCCGCGGTCGCGGTGAGATGCAGAGAGTACCCCCTTTTGTCGCGGTCCAATCGCGGTTGCGCCGCGGTCGCGGTGAAAGTGATTCAGAAAATTGGTATTTTGATGCGGTCCTACCGCGGTCGGGCCACGATCATGGTGACTAACGAACGTCACAGTTCAGAATATTGGATTTCTACCGCGGCCGCGGTGACTAAGGTTCGACCTTTGCTTTGTTTTCCTCACACATTTACCTTACCAGAGTTGTTTTACGACCTCGTCTTTTCTCCACACACCGCCAAGCTTGTCCTGCACACTTGATACAGGGTTAGTTGCATGTACATCAGGTACAACATACAAAAGAGAAAACAACTAAAATCATGGGTTGCCTCCCACGCAGCGCTTGATTTAACGTTGTGGCACGACGAATACAATAATCGATGGGTTGCCTCCCATGAAGCGCCTGATTTAATGTCGCAACAAGACACAAAATGAGCGCATTTAAGGCTCGCTCAGCTCTGAGGTTCAAAAAGATGCACCACAGACAACTCATTGGTCTTATTCATCCCCACATACAGTTTTAATCTCTGTCCATTAACCTTGAAGGCGTTGGACCCATCTTCAGTAGAAATATCCACAGCACCAGAGGGGAACACTTCGACCACTCTGAATGGTCCAGACCATCGGGACTTAAGCTTACCCGGAAATAATCTCAGTCTTGAATTATAGAGCAATACTTTATCTCTGGGTTTGAAGTTGCGGTCCACAATATTTTTGTCGTGTAACCTCTTCATTCTCTCTTTATATAGCCTTGTGCTTTCAAATGCTTGATACTTGAATTCTTCCAACTCATGCAGCTCCGTGACTCGACTTTCACCAGTGGCATCAAGATCCATGTTCAACGGTTTCAGTGCCCACCAAGCTCGATGTTCCAGCTCTACAGGCAGGTGACAGGCCTTTCCAAACACCAATTTGTACGGAGACATACCAATTGGTGTTTTAAATGCAGTTCTATAGGCCTAGAGTGCGTTATCCAGCTTTTTCTCCCAATCTGTTCTTGTGGCGTTTACTGTTTTGGTCAGCACACTCTTGATTTCACGGTTCGATACCTCAACCTGCCCACTCGTCCGAGGGTGATAAGGGGTTTCCACCTTGTGGCACACATCATACTTAGCTAGTAGCTTTTCAAAGACACGATTGCAGAAGTGAGTGCCTCCGTCACTAATAATGGCCCTTGGGATCCCAAACCGGGTGAAGATGTTTTTCTTCAAGAACCCCACCACCACTCTTGCATCATTGGTAGGGAATGCTGCAGCTTCCACCCATTTGGACATGTAGTCTACAGCAACAAGTATGTACTTATGTCCATAAGAGCTGACAAAGGGACCCATGAAGTCAATCCCCCAAACATCAAACACCTCTACTTCTTGTATCGGGTTCATGGGCATCTCATGACGACGGGATATGTTCCCTGTCCTTTGACACTCATTACAGCCTTTCACCCATTGGTGAGCATCTTTGAACACAGTTGGCCAGTAGAAGCCGACCTCTAACACCTTAGCCATTGTTCGAACTCCTCCAAAATGTCATCCATACGCTGAAGCGTGACAAGCCTACAAAATAGAAATTTGCTCTATCTCGGGGACACACCTCCGGATCCTGTTATAATACAAATCTAAACAAGTTAGGTTCATCCCAATAGTAATTGCGGCAATCATGAAAAAATCTTTTCTTTTGGATAGATGAGAGTTCATAGGGTTCAATACCACTTTCCAGGTAGTTTACAATATCTGCATGACTGCATACCATGGCACATCCTCCATGCTCGCGGCAAGTAGCTGCTCGTCTGGAAAGGTTTCTAGAATATCCTCTACTTCTACTGAATTCTCAGCACCTTCAAGTCGTGACAGGTGGTCAGCGACTTGGTTCTTCGTGCCGTTGCGGTCACAAATCTCTAAATCAAACTCTTGCAGCAGTAGCACCCAATGAATTAGGCGCGACTTGGATTCTTTCTTCTCAATCAAGTATCTGATGGCTGCATGATCAGTGTACACAATCACCTTCGACCCGATCAAGTATGATTTGAACTTGTCAAAGGCGAACACTACGGCCAATATCTCTTTCTCAGTCACCGTGTAGTTCAGCTGAGCTCCACTCAATGTCCTACTTGCGTAGTAGATTCGGTGCATTATATTATCTTTGCACTGACCTAACACGGCTCCCACTGCATAGTCACTAGCATCACACATGAGTTCAAAGGGTTTCTCCCAGTCGGGGGCAAAAATTATCGGTGTCGTGACTAGCCGCTTCTTCATCTCCTCAAAAGCCACGCTGTAATCATTGGAAAACACATAGGGGTTATCTTTTTCAAGCAACTTAAAGAGGGGGTTGGCTATCTTGGAGAAATCTTTGATGAATCGCCGGTAGAATTCGGCATGCCCAAGGAAGCTACGTATAGCTTTGACCGATGTGGGTGGTGGAAGATTTTCAATCACCTTTATTTTAGCGCGGTCCACCTCAATTCCTTTGCTCGACACCAAGTTCCCCAAGACGATCCCTTCTTGTACCATGAAATGGCACTTCTCCCAGTTAAGCACAAGATTCGTCTCAATGCACCTCTTTAGCACACGGGTCAGATTACCTAGGCACTCATCAAATGAATTTCCCACTACTGAGAAATCATCTATGAACACCTCCATGATATCTTCGACCATGTCTGTAAAGATGGCCATCCTGCACCTTGAAATGTGGCAGGTGCATTGTAGAGGTGAATGACATCCTTCTGAAGGCAAATACCCCATAGGGGCATGTGAAGGAGGTCTTTTCCCTATCTTCTGAGGAAATTGAAAGTTGGTTGTACCCCGAGTACCCATCCAGAAAACAAAAGTGAGACCTCTCTGCCAGCCTGTCAAGCATTTGATCAATGAAGGGAAGTGGGAAGTGATCTTTCCGGGTGGAAAGGTTCAGCTTTCTGTAACCCATGCAAATTCTCCAGCCAGTGACGGTTCTTTTAGATACCAGCTCATTATTGTCATTCTTCACAACCGGCATGCCACCCTTTTTTGGAACACATTGCACTGGGCTAACCCAGTTGCTGTTAGAGATGGGGAAAATGATTCCCGCATCTAACCACTTGATGATTTCTTTCTTCACCACTTCCTTCATGTTTGGATTCAGCCTCCTTTGGTGTTCCCTGGAAGGTCAGTGTCCATCTTCCAGGAGAATCTTTTGCTTACAGTATGCCAGGCTGAATCCTTTGATGTCTGCCATGGTCCATCCAATGGCAGTCTTGCACTCAGTGAGTACATGTAACAGCTGATTTTCCTGCACATCTAACAAACTCGATGAGATAATAATAGGTAAAGCAGAGTTAGGTCCAAGAAACGCGTACCTAGATAGGCTGGCAGTGGTTTCAACTCTAGTTTGGGTGGTTCTTCCACATATGGTTTGGCTGGCGGGCTCTCTCTTTTCTCTAAGTGTAATGGCTCAAACTTGAGAGCCCTCGTCCATACCCCTTTACCTTCAAGTGCTAACACCCATTCTGCCAATTCTTCCCCATTTACCTCCTCCAAATTCATAAAACATGCAGAAAGGGGGTCCTCAATAGTTAAGGACGCATCATCTTCCTCCACTATCACATCCACAACATCAATGAGAAAACAATTGGCAAATTCACTCGGGCGCCTCATGGATTTCTGCTCATTGAATGTGATTTCTTCATCGTTAAGCCTCATCTTGAGCTCCCCAGTTTCACAATCAATGAGGGCTCTGCCAGTGGCCAAGAATGGCCTTCCCAAGATTATGGGAATCTCCTCATCCACTCGACAATACAGTATCACAAAATCAGTAGGGAACACAAACTTCCCCACTTGCACCAAAACATCATCCAGAATGCCTGACGGTCTCTTTACCGTCCTGTCAGCCAGCTGCAATAACATAGAAGTTGGTCTGGCTCTACCAATCCCCAGTCTCTTGTAAATGGCCAGGGGTATGAGATTAATACTGGCCCCCAAATTGCAAATCTCTTTGGCAAAAGCAAAATTGCCAATGGTGCAGGGAATTGTAAAGCTCCTTGGATCAGACAGCTTCTCTGCAATTGGTCGTGTCACGACAACACTGCAAGTCTGAGTAAGGGTCACAGTTGCCAAGTATTGGAAATTAAATTTTCGGGACATCAAGTCCTTCATCATCTTCGCATAGCCAGGCATCTCCTTCAGAGCATCAATTAGAGGAATGTTTACCTATATCTGTTTCAGCATATCCAAGAACTTTTTGTACTGCTCATCCTTTTGGTATTTAGCCAGCCTCAAAGGGAATGGTGCTGGCAGTCTCTTCTTCCCAGTGATTTGGGATTTTTCTTTCTCAACCACCACCTCAACTACCGGCTCTTGGGATATCTCCACTACTTTTTCAGCCTCACTCTGCACATTGGGTTCTCCTTTAGCAGTTTGCATTGTTACCTTGGTCAAGTTTGTTGAATCATCAAGTTCAATCGGCACTGGTACTAGTGTCTCTGTCTTCCTACTTTCATGAGCTATCTCCTATTACAAGTCTTAGTCTCTGCCATTGCAGAGACTCACTGCCATCAGCTGCTTCGGGCCCTAGTCCTTAGGATTCACCTGAGTGTCTGCAGGCAAAGTCCCAAGAGGACGATTGTTCAAAGACGTTGATATCTGGCCCATCTGCACTTCAATATTTTTAATAGTTGAATCGTGTGCATCTACTCTCTCAGTGATTTTGGCAGTTGACCCAATCACCTGTTGCATTATCGCTTCAAGCCTAGAAAACCCATCTTCTTGTTTCCCCCATGTTGTTGCTGAGGGGGGTGGTATGCCTGCTGCTGATTTTGATTGTTAAACCCTTGTGGCCTTTGGTAAGGTGCCACATTACCATGAGGTATGGCACCCATGTTTCCATTGTTATGCTGCTGATGAGGTGGTCTGTACGGCTGAATTTGTTGACCCAAATTTTGTCCACCCTGTCTCTGGCCTCCATAGTTTGACACATAATTCATATTCTCCGGGTAGTGAAGATGATCGCAGTCTGCATTCCACTGATTACCAATTAGTTGGCTAATGCAAGATGTGCATAATCCCCCATTGGTAGTATCTACAATATGAACTTGCTATTTCTGCCCTGACTCCTCTACCTTCTTCGTAAGTAAGCTCATCCGTGTCATCAAAGTTGCCATATTTTCAGCAATAGAGTTGGACGGATCTAATGGCACTGAGTGAACGATAGGGGTAATAGGTGCACCCCTGGTAATCCACCCTGAATTTTGTGCCATTTTATCAAGTAAAGCCTGGCTTTCTCTCCACGTCTTACTCATGAATGCTCCACCAGCTGAAGCATCAACATTATCTTTCACACCATCAGCCAGACCTATATAAAATCGCTGCCCCAACATCTGTTCTGGAATGCCATGGTGAGGAAAGACTACCAGCATCCCTTTAAGCCGTTCCCATGTCTCCTGCAGTGTCTCCATAGGCTTCTGCCTGAAGCTCAAGATCTCATCAATTTGTTGCGTTGTCTTGTTCGGTGGATTGAATTTATTAAAGAACTGCTTGACAACCTCCTCCAATGTAGTAATAGAATTGATGGGGAGTGAGTTGATCCAAGTCTGGGCTACTCCTGTCACTGAGAACGGAAACAACAACAGTCTTATTGCATCCGGAGTTATGTTTGGTTGCCTCAGTGTCTTGCAGATCGGCATGAAGTTCATCAAATGTTGCTGGGGATCCTCAATGTATGACCCCGAAAATAGCCCCTTATTCTGCAACAAGTGCAACATATTATTTGTGATTTGGAAGGACTCAGCTTCTATCTGCGGGACCATGATCGCGGTAGCCAAATTCTCCGCAGTGGGTTGTGCCCAGTCATATAAGGGCGCCTCAGGTGCAATGGCCGTCTCAGGCGCTGCAATGTGTCTGGCTGGGACAACCACATCTTCCCCATTATTATTGTTGTTCCTGTCATTTAGGTCTGCCATGTCTGTTTCAATGTGTTCAATGAATGTTTGTTGCTTGATTCTCCGGTTGGCCCTGTTCAAGGCCTTGAAAACTTTTTCAGGGTCTGGTAAGGCTTCAAATACTTCACCAGTTCTCGATGAGTTTCTAGGCATGCACCTGTACAACCGATTCAGCAAACGTTAGAATTTCAATATATGAAAGAAATCGAAGAAAATAGATTACACTTAAGAATTTTGTATTTTCCTCCAACTACAAATGATAATACCGTTAAGTCCACGACAACGACGCCAAAATCTGATCACGCTAAACTATGACTAATAAAAGACTAAGCAGATGTTGCAAATATAATCCGGGTATTTTGCCCAGAGTCGAATCCCACAGGGAACTAACCTATCAATTGTTGTTGTTAGAGTACTAGATTCTCAATAATCAACTTTCCCAAAAGTTATGAATATTACTTTCTAGTGTTTTTATTGCTACAGCTGAACGAAAAGAATAAAACTAAAGATTAACTACTACTGAGGTGTAAACGAATGTGACAAAGGTCTAAGGTTATGGTTTCCCCCGTTGATGAATCCCTTCTTGTATATTTCCCATAGTTTTGACTTAGTTATCTCTATCAATCTTGAACACTCCAGCTATCATAAATCTCTCTCAAGTAATTATGATAATCTACTAGACGCACTCTCTCAAGTTACGCTGGCTAAATTGCATTACAGTTCACTTTAGATTGCACCCAAGATATCGTTATCTCTAATCCAACCTTTAAACCCTCGGTTATGGATCTCTCCTATACTCCGGGAGTGATGTTGTTCGAACAACTACCTAAATATGCACTCTCTCTCAAGTAGATACATAATAAATAGGAACAACTAATTGAGGGCCCTTCAATCAACTACAACAAGAACGTAGTTGAACAAATAGAGATTAACAACCAAGCAAAATATATTAATATCACAATAAGTTCATCCTCAATGGGTTTCACCAAAACCTTAGATTAAAGAAGTAGCTACTCATAATATTATTAAAAACTACAAAAGAATTCATGAACAATGGTAAAAATCACAAGGGACGGAGATAAGGATTGATGCCCAATTGCCCTCCTTGCCTCTTGCCTTTGCTATTCTTGTTCTAAACTCTAAACCTTGATAATCTACTCCTTTGGATGATTTGAACCTTATATAGGTTAAGTGGATTGGTCCCAAACTTCCAAAATTTCCCTTCCTAAATAACCTTCTCGCCTGGACTAGCGCGGGCGCGCTATACTAGCGCTAATGCTCGCGCTAATAGGGTTTTCGTCTGCCTGGTTTGCTGAACTAGCGCGGGCGCGCTGCACTTGTGCTAATGCCCGCACTAATGAGGTTTTAGTCTGCACCAAAGCACTGAACTAGCGCGGGTGCGCTACATTTGCTCTAATGCTCGCGCTAATGAAGTTTCATTCTTTCCCAAGCGTTTTCATCCTTAATTCATTCACAAATTATCCCATGGGGCTTTTCTTCTTCAATTTCGCTCAAATCACCATCCTAAATCCTCAATAGTGCATTTAGCTTCTGTGAATCACAAAAATCACGATTAGATCCAATTTATCATCATTTAATAATCTTAAGACAGTGAAGCATCATTAAGTTAGAGCATAAACATACGCTAAACTACGTGAATTTATCCTGTTATCAGTAGATCCAAGGCCTCCTGAACCATAGGTATGGGACGGGTAGTGCACGCATAGGGTACGACTTAGAAATGAATTACATTGCCTTTAAGTAAATAACTTCAACATAGTAATCGGGTAGTAAGAGATGATAGACTGTGCCCGCTGAATAATATGAGCAACCCCTACCTAAAGGGATTTATGAAGTATTATTTATGTTGCACGGGGTGATTCTTTAGGGTAAAAAACTTAGGACCCCCCCCCCCTTTATTTACATGCATGTTATCCATACTTAACATCGATCAACTTGGTTTGTACCTACGTAGTTACTAAGAATTGTATTGACTCTCATATGTTTTAACAAGACCCTACGACTTCTGAACTTCCTTTATTTTTATTTAATCACCTAGCTTAACTATATAATCCACATAGTCTAAAGTTCGGCCATGACCCATAGTTGTGGACCTAGGAGAGTTCCTAACACCTTCTCTTTGAGGTAATTTAAGCTTTTACCCAATCTTTGGTGGCGTTGACTAGTAAAATAGAGTTATTTGCAAATAGGTGCCCTAACACACCTAAAAATCGTTAGGTGGTGACTCTTCTCAAAAAGTCTACTTTGAAGTACCAGTCTAGACCCTTCTAGAAACCCAACTCCAATTTGAAATGTACATGCATCATGCTAAACCTAGTACGAGTTGAAGCATTATAAATGTAACAACTCGCTAATATGAACCTTGTCCAAAGTCTGACGGGATTTACATAATCCCAATGGACACTATCATATTATGTGCATTACTTGGAGAAATGTGCCAACATGTTGATCATTATTGCGTAAGTAGACAAATCTGGAGGGGGATAGGGCAAAAATTTGTTTGTTTACAGAAAATGAAGCACGAATGCCCATATGGTGCAATACATCCCACCTTTGCTACTTGATTGGTGAAAAGACCTTGCACCTTATGACAAAAATCGTGTGAGGAGAGTACTTGGTGACCTGCCATCTTTGATGAACGTTCGACCAAAGAGGGAGTTGATTGAGGCCGCCACCATGTTCTAGGATGAGAAAAGAGTTGTTTTCCGATTTGGCAATATAGAAATGACTCCTCTCCTAGAGGAAATAGGAGGCTTCGTTAAGTTGACATGGGATAGTCCGGGATTGTTGGTACCAAAGAATTGTAATCCCCGCGGTTTTCTGAAAATGTTAGGTTTTAAGAAGATTGATGAACTACCCTGTCTAACGAAATCATACATCCCTTTTTAATTTCTTTATGAGCATTAAGGGCATAGAAAGTCGTATCATCTTAACCATGATGAACTCACCATTACTTTCTTGGGTTGGGTGCACCGCCGGGTTTATGTGTTCATCATCTACTTCTTGGGGTTGTTGATATTTTCAATGAAAGGAGGAAGGATTCATACTCTCTTAGCCAGGGTCGCCAAGACCTTGATGGATGGCATCGATAGACAAACATTTACCATCATTCCTATGATCTTAGCTGAGATATACTGTGCTCAATATCGGTGCAAGCAGGAATTTGGACACTTTGAGGGTTGTAATTTATTGCTACAAGTCTGGCTGCTGGAACACTTTCAGAGGGGCAAGTATCGTCAACAGCTTCTGCGAAGGCCACTAACTGACTACATGGCCAACTATCACCCAAAGAAAATGACGTTTATTCCGGACAAGTGCATAACCTGGAAATGCTGTAAGTTGGGTGCGTTCTTCAGCAATCTGACAGACGAGCAGGTACATTGGATGTTTGAATGGTTTCCTAGTAGCGAGTTCATCATCAGGTCAAGATGGACTACTTATTTGGTACTGATCGGGTAATGAGGCATATATACTTACGCTCTTAAAAGGGTAACGTGACAGGTTAGAAGGAAACAAGAGATACCTCAGGTTCCAACATGGTCCAGTACAAAGCAGATTTCAAGGGAGATGTTCCATTCAAGTTCGAGGCACAACATATGTGAAACCAAAAGATCATTGTGGAAGGAGAAATTATCGAGCCAAGCAGGTATCAGGTTTGTCATATGTACTACTATCTATCATGGTTGGAGGACGACATAGCTGGGGACGTCAAGCCAGGAGTCAATCTAAAGGATAGGATCATAGACGAAGTGGCTGAGGCACAAGTTAAGTACAACAGACTACACAAAAGGGTGTTTGAGTCTGAAGCTAAACAACTGGAGCAACACAAAGTGAACATGGAGGCCATAAGGGAATGGAAGGTGATTGCCACTAAGTCAACAGAAAGAATGGAATACTTGGAACAAGGACTAATAGATCTAGAAGGGAAGATTGGAAAGAGACTCTCGGATTGTCAAGGCATGAACGACGATGAAGGAGGAAATTTGGCAAAATCTTACTTGGTGCTGGATATGTGTGATCTGGGAAACTTGATTGATGGGGTCAAGAAGAGCCAAGCATGGAGAAAGTCCTTCAAGGACCCAATAGAAAAGGATATAATATTTTTTACTGCTTTCTAGTTTATATTAGATTTCGATGTAAAAATGCTTGATGCCATTAGTGACTTTATTATTATTTTCGATTTAGTGAAAATTTTCTTTGCCTATTTTCTCATTAATGAAATGAAGAAAAGTTGGAATAAACTTTCTCCAAGTCTATATGTCACTTAGGCCTACCTCACGCACAATGAAATCCCCAAAATTAGGACGTGAATTATTGCATGACTTTGTGAAACATGTTTAAATACAACGAACATTCTTTTATTTTCACCTTACTAACTTAGTTACCTTTTGCTTTTCCTTTTCTTTTTTTTATTATTACCATTCCCAAAGGTTGGTTCATGCATACTAGCATCATCAGTATATCACAGTAGATCCAGAGGTCCTCCACCTCCTCGTCCACCTAGTGACCCGAAAGGCAAAGGAAAAGGGAAGTTGGATGATTTAAGTGTCAGGAAAGACAATGCTACTGTGGAAGAAAATGTGGAAACTTCAAATGGCAGAATTACTTCGGGGCAAAATGAGCTGGTCTTACATTTGGAGCAGAAAATTCTGGAACTATAAGGCGAGCTTGAGCAAGTCCTAAATCTGGAAAACCTCTCCCTCACTCTCAATGTTCCCGACATCAACCAACAAAACCCGACTACCTAGAACCAAACACCCCTACAAAACCCACAAAACTAAAATCCGCCACCAAATCCTCCCGCACCACACAAGTATCATAATCCTGCACCCCCACAGAACCTTAACCCGCCACCAATGCCAACCCCTCAACAACACCACCATCATCCAACTCAAAACCTGCAAACCACTACCTATCACCGCAACCCACTCCTGATCCCCAAAACTTGACAAATAACCTCCTATATACCCAGGTCTCGGGAACTCATCAAAGCAACCCAATATATATGGAAATGTTACCCCATACCCCGCAACAAACCTTATTGTAACGACTCGGTTTGTCGTTACGTAAAACCTGCATTATAATTGTTGTTATTTACTTGTTATAGATTGGTTATACTGTAGTTGGTGTATTAAAATTTGGTAGGCTTGAAATCGAATAGTTGTAGTGAGAGTTCAGTCGATTAGCCTTTAAAATAGCCTTAAAATGGGAAAAGTCAACTAAGAGATGACTTATTGGTAAACGACCTCGGAATGCGGATTTTATGGTTTGAATAGCTTCGTTGGGTGATTTGGGACTTAGGAGTTGATCACACTCAACTGTGTCTAATAAAAGACTACGCGGGCGTTGCAAATAAAATCTGGGGTATTATGCCCAGAGTCGATCCCACAAGGACTTAACGTATCAAAGAAAGTCTTTAGAATACTAAATTCTTACTAGTCAACCTCCTAAAACTTTGTGAATAACAATTGGTGATGTGATTCTACTACAGCTAATTGAATCTAATAAATTAAGAATAACTATCAAGCAGTTGTAAACAATTGGAATAAAAGTCTAAGGTAATGGTTTCTCCCGTTGGTTCTTTCCCTAGTTGTATGTTCCTATAGCTTTGATTTGGTTGTCTCTATCAATCGTGAACTCTCCAGTTATCGTAAATCTTTCTCAAGCATTTATGACAATTTACTAGACGCACTCTCTCGAGCTACGCTAGCTATATTTACGTTACGGTTCACTTTAGATTGCACCCGAGGTATATTATCTCTAACCCAACCTNTGTTGTTCAACAACTACCTAAATATGCACTCTTTCTCAAGCAGATACATAATAAATAGGAACCGCTAGTTGAGGGCCCTTCAACTAACTACAATCAAAACGTAGTTGAACAAATAGAGATGAATAACCAACTCAAAACTATATTAACATTCCAACAAGTTTATCCCCAACGGGTTTCACCAAAACCTTAGATAAAAATATTTAGCTACTCATAATAATAACAAAAACTACAAAATAATTCATAGTCAATGATAAAAGAACAAAAGAGGAGAATAAATATTGATGCCCAATGTTTCTCCTTGCCTTTTGCCCTTGCTTTTGATGTTTTCTACTGTAAAAACTGATTCTCCATCTCCTGGGCGACTTCCTTAAGTTTATATAGGGTTTTGGGGCTTAAAATCCCGTGTTTTGTACTTAAGTCCCTGAAGTTTACGCGTTCTGTCGCGGTCGCACCGCGGTTACGCCAGGACCGCGGCCAAACAGCTCTCTGAATCTGCGGCTGCTTCCTACCGTTGTTGCACCGCGGTCGCGGTAGGACCGCGGGAAGCCTAGTTCAGCTTTGCTTTTGCATATTACTTGGTGCACTTTGTGGGTATTATTTGATTGGCCTCTTTCTTTCCGTA
>ML296966.1:0-22589 GCA_005239495.1 Nicotiana undulata | reverse complement strand
TTCTGATGCGAGGTTGGTTATAGCTGAGACCCTTGTCGGGCATTGTTGAGTTTGTAATCGATGTTTGCTCCTTGCTGGGACAATAGAATTGTATTGAATGTTTCCATGCACTTGAGAATTTGTAATGTTGACTTTCATGTTATTGTTGCTTTGTTTTATTATTTGTCACACGAGAGGACATGCCGTGCTGACTGTTTGTTACTTATATGCACGAGGGGACATTCCGTGCCGAGTGTTATTATATATGCACGAGGGGACATTCTGTGCCGAGTGATTGTGAGGTTATGCACGAGGGGACATTCCGTGCCGAGTGTTATTATATATGCACAAGGGGACATTCCGTGCCTTTTGCTGTTCATTATCTGTTGAGAAGTTAAATTCATGCCTTTATTTATTTTACATATCGGTTACTGCCCTGTTCTACCGTGCTAGCAATTGTTGCCCCTTTTACCCCAGCATGTCCTCCCCGTATCTGTCTTACTTGCTTATTTATGTTGCCATTTTTCCTGTTATTATATAAAACTGTACAGGTACGTATGTTGTTGTTAGGCTCGTCACTACTTCGTCGAGGTTAGGCTCGACACTTACTCAGTATATGGGGTCGATTGTACTGATGCTACACCTGCACTTATTTATGTTGTGCAGTCTACGCAGCCGGACCCGGTGATCACTGACGGTCGGAGAATCTCTTCAGTTCACACTGGAGACATCGAGGTAGACCTGCAGACGTTCGTGGGCCTTGACGTCACCTTCTACTATTCACTTTCAACTTTGTCTTACTTTGTATTCCAAAGACAGTCCTATGTACTTATTTTCATACCTTTTGTTGTAGTAATCTCTTAGACAGTTCGTGAGTATGTGACACCAATTCTGGGATTTGTATATGGGTTTTATTTCGAAATTGCTATGTTATATCTTGGTTGTTTGTTAAATTTCACATTGTGGGCCATCGATGCCTTAGTTAACTTGCTCGTTTTAGTTGTTAATGAGTTATATTTATTTCAAACGTTGGCTCGTCTAGCGGGTTCACCGTTAGTCACAGTCATGGCCCGAAGGTGGGATTTCGGGTCGTGACATAAAATATGTGAATTGACTGTCTAGTTGATTACTACCCCCCTGTGTTAGATGATATTTTGAATTGTGACTTGTCATGCCTACTTTATTATGTGAAAAGATGGTAGTTGTTTAAAGTTATTAATATGAAGCATTGTAAATAAGTTGAACGGTTACGGTAACACCTTGTGCATAAATTGCTGCTTGATGAAAGTTTGGGATGCCTTGAGCCCAAGTAAATGAATTGTTAAATGTGAATTTGTGATCCTTGAAAGGAAGGCCCATGTGATGAAATTGTTTGGTGTTGTTGTTGAATTTGGAACCCTTGAAAGGAAAGTTCTTATAATGAAATTGTTTGTTGTTGTTGTTGTGATGAAATTATAGGTGGTGTTGTTTTTGAAATTTAAATTTTCAGGCGGGGTCGGGTTGCGCGCCGCAACACGAAGTAATAAGTTGTGGGTTGTGGTGATAAGGTTGGAAAAAAAAATTGTCAGGTGGGGTCGGGTTGCGCGCCGCAGCACGAAGTAATAAGGTGTGGGTTGTGGTGATAAGGGTGGCCGAGGTAATAAGGGTGGCCGAGGTAATAAGGGTGGAAAGTTGATCTTTATCACTATTGATATGAAATTGATGAAACTCGTGAATGTGGTGGTGTTGAAAAGGGAAAAAGGAGAGATCGCAAAATTGTTGACTTTGATTGTCTCTTTCCGTGTGTTTTTATTGTTGGTCCTATTGATGTCCTTTTTCTTATCTGTATATTGGTTGATTGTACTTGGGATAAAGTTTGTTCATACATACTAGTACTATTCCACAGTACTAACGTCCCTTCTGCCGGGGGACGCTACATCTTTTATATGGATGTATGTGGTTCCATAGCAGGTAGCTCCGTCCGTCGTTAGTGGTACCTCCTCTTCATCTCTGCAGCAGTTATGGTGAGGCCCTCTTCTCCTCGGGGCCGTGTGTGGATCATACCACCCTCTTTTGTTTATGTTGTAAAGGTATAGTCGGGGCCTTGTTACCGGCAAGTTATGTAAAATCCCTAGTATTCGTAGAGGCTCCGTAGACATGACGTGGGTGTATATATGTTTTTTTGGGTAGTAACAGTACGTACTCGGAGCCGTGGATCATGTTGTAAAGTTATGAATGTATTATGTATGTTTGGATATCAATCGTTGAAATGCTAAAAGAGGAAACAAATGGAGATATATTGTAAAATGTACTTTGAAACTAAAATCGGCAAACTCACACGAAATAATGTATGTTATGAACGCGGGGTAATACGTTGGGCAGGAAAGGAAATCCAGGTCCGCTTGACTGGGTTCACCCGGTTAGGCGCCGGTCTCGTCCCTCAGTTTTGGGGCGTGACAGCCTATCTCGAAACTCTCACGACCCAGAATTCCAATCCGAGTCGTGATGGCGCCCAATGACGCGGTTAGGCAAGCCAACAATAATTACACCAAGTGATACCTCTCCCATCTAGTTAAGCAGTCAAAGATTCCCAATCTATAATGACAAACATGATACTAGCCTTGAGCGGAAGTGAAATCCTAGTAGATACAAGCTGAAATAAAATGCACACATAGATATACATCCCAAAACCCCAAAATATAAATATACACTACACGTGTGTGCCAGGAACTAGTGTCACGAGTGTCATGGGCAACCACTAATATACAATGACTTATATACAGGGTCTCCATCTGAATGAAGTGAGCGGAGAAATATAACAAAAGAGCTCCAGGGTGCTGCTAGGAAGTCGCCGAGAAAGCAGCTCACCGAGAAGTATGACCACGCTCTCAATATCTAGCACCGGCCTGATAGTCAGGCGTGCCAGCCTCCGGACCTGTACAGTCAAGTACAGAAAAGAAAAGAAAGTGCAGCATGAGTACATATTAAATAAATATGTACCCAGTGAGTATCCCGCCTAAACTCGAAGAAGTAGTGACGAGAGATCGACTCGATACTCACTAAGGTCCAGCAGTAATAACATATGATAAAATATGAGGAAATACAATAGGCATGTCATGTAAATAAGCAACAAATACATATACTAAAAGCAAAGAAATCCAAACAGCTACTGAACTTAAAGAATAAAGCACTTTCAAGAGTAAGACCACCGAATGAAACAAAAATCACAAATTCTTAGATCCGCCGTGGCGTACGACCCGCTCCCATAACGTACCTTCTACACTCGCCGTGGCGTACGGCCCGATCCCATATATTTCACAATTTCTTTTCAATTCCGCCGTGGCATACGGCCCGCTCCCATATATTTCACACTTTCTTTTCAGTTCCGCCGTGGCGTACGGCCCGCTCCCATATATTTCAAAATTTCTTTTAATAAAGCCTCAGAAGAGTAATGCGATGCAAAACATAATTTTGTAGTACAGGTGGCATTACAATAATCATATGAAGCATTTCCAAGAAAACATATCAGGCATTACTAGAAAAACATATTTAAGGTATTACAGGAAAAACATAAAAGGCATGATGTAGGCCTAACTACCCGGACATAACAATAATAGCCGCTATGTACGGACTCTCGTCACTTGGCGCGTACGTAGCCCCCAAACAGGTTACACATAGCATATACATCACCTATGGGGACAATTCCCTCTTACAAGGTTAGAAAGGAGACTCACCTCGTGTCGAATCTACCCCTCGGACCACAATTGCGCCTGAAACTCCGAATTTTATACCCGAGGACTCGCAACTAGTCAAAAGGTACACAATAACATCAATGCATGTACAATGTGATAACTCATCTTAGTTATTCAATAAAATCGCCATTCTTGAAGTATTCCCAATTTCCAACCCCGGCCGCTCATGGGCAAATTCCGAAAATTCTCGAAGGGATCACTCACCTATAGCCTAAGGATCATTAAGGTGTGATTTCTACTTGATTTCATGGCCTAAAATGGAAAATTATAAAATGCTCAAGAACCCTATAATTACTACCTAATTCTATGATAATAGATAATTTAGTAGTGAATTTAACTAGGGATTATTGTGTGAAACTAGTAAAACTATGGAATTTACTTACCTCAATAACAGTGGAGGAAGGTCCCTTGAAAAGCTCTCTAAAAATCTTGAAGAGGAAGATGAAAATGGAGGAACAAGGCTAAGTCCCCTATTTTATAAAGTTGCCCAGTGATTCCTTCACTGCGATCGTGACAAGGGGCCTGCGATCGCGAAGGCCAACTGGCCAGACCTCTGTAATCGCGGCAGAGGTCCTGCGATCGCGAAGAACAACAGGCAAGACCTCTGCGATCGCGGCAGGGGTTCTGCGATCGCGGAAAACAAACTCACCCGGCCCAGACGCAACTCTTTGCGATCGCAAGAAATGGGCTGCGATCGCGAAGGTGTGGAACCCAGACCTCTGCGATCGCAAAGGGGAAGCTGCGATCACATAAAACAATCAACAGCCCAGCAAAATCCTTCTCCGCGATCGCAACCCACCTTCTGCGATCGCAGAGAAGGAAACCAGATAGCGGATTTTTCTGGTTTTCCAACTTAGCTCCTGGGGGTCTAAAACACCCCCGAGCCCCTCGGGATCCCATCCAAAAGCACCGGCAAGTCTGTATTCATGATACGGACTCGCTCGAACTTCCGGAACATAAAAAACAACAACGGAACTCGAAATCAAACCCCAAAACCAAATTAATCAAACTTAAGAACTTTAAAATTCTAGAATTCACTACAACGCGCCGAACCGGTCTAAACTACTCGGAATGACTTCAAATCTTGCAGACAAGTTATAAATGACACAACAGAACTATTTCTGGTCTCGGAATTTCAATCGGACCTCGGGAACATAAAATCACCTTTCAAGCCAAATTTCAAGTTCTTTAAAAACCTCAAAACTTCATTAACTCCAATTTTCCTCATTTTGATCCGAAACCAATCAAATCAAGTCCGTTTCTTACCAAATTTCACAGATAACTTATATAACACATATTGAACCTGCTTCGGGCTCCGAAATCATAATACGGTCCCGGCAGCACGGGTTTCACATCAAGGTTCATTTTCATAAGCCTTTAATATTTTCATAAAAAAATTTCTTTAAACATTCATTTCTCGGACTTGGGTCCTCGGAATTCGATTCCGAGCATACGCCCAAGTCCCATATTTTCCTACGGACCTTCCGGAACTGTCGGATCACAGATCCGGGTCTGTTTATCAAAAATGTTGACCATAGTCAACTTTATTCAATTAATTATCACAAATTTAACTCTTAATCAAGTTTTTCACATAAAGGCTTCCTGGCTACGCGCCTGGGCTGCGCAAGCACAACGAGGTGAGATTAATGGAGGCTTTCGGGGCCTCGGAACACAGTCATAATTAAATTTACATAAGATGACCTTTTGGGTCATCACAGTTTACTCAAAATTCCAGTCTTACTCAATTTCCTCAACTTAAGGCTTCTGAAATGAGAATTTTCCTTTCAATTTAACCCCAAACCCCCCTGAATTTCAACTCTGACAATACCCACAAGTCACAATACCCGAGATGAAGTTGTTCATGACTCCCAACTACTGAACGACGCATTGGATCTCAAAACGACCGGTCGGGTCGTTACGTTCTCCCCCACTTAAACAGACGTTCGTCCTCGAACGTGCCAGGAACTGCCCTAGAATTACCTGGAATCACTATTTAACACCTCGTGCACCTGCCCATGCTACCACAACCCGGTTGAGCACATAAGCTTGATCAAATCTGAAGATGTCCTCCTTTATCCATATAATAAACTCAGACCCCAGTTCTAACACTTGAAATTATCTGCCATGCCTGTTTCTAATATGTGAACACCGCATCAACTACCACACGAGGCACCAGAACGCAACTGCGTATCCTTGCTGATTCAGCACCATACACCGCATAATCCATCATTTGACCACAATGACGCTCCTGAACCTTAATAGCCAGAATTCTACAAAATTGATGCTCTTAAAGCACCTTGGAAGATACACACATACATCATGCTATAATGCCGATGATACCACCACAACGGAGGAAATGTGTAGAAATTCCTATCCAACTGCAGAGTTAACCACACGTTGAAATCTCTTCTCTAAACTTAGATCATTATCTCATTGCAAACAAATAATGGCAACTCCCTGCAATATACTCGAATAATCCTATCACACCGATCCCAAATTTTTAAATCTCGTCTCACCCAGTATGAACTGCTCAGATAACCAATCACCCCAGGCATAACCAATAGTCTCACACGATACCACAATGCGCCAATAGGCCACAATTCGAACACGACTCATAAGGAAACAACATCAAGAAGGGACTACCCGACTCACGCTATAAATATGAATTTTCCTCAGAGAAACAGGAAGTAAAACACAAGAATAATCATTATAGGAGTCTTACTCAACATCATACTGCTGCGGCGCACAACTCGATACCAAATAACATACCCGTGGAGGCATGCCACCCGATCCCATCATGGAGTTTACATAAAGAAATATACACACAGAGCTGAATTGCTCACTATTACAATTTACTGACATCGATCACAAGCCTGCTGAGTGCATAATACCATTCTGGGGAGATTGATAGAGCCATATGCCACAAAACTCAAGCACAACTGAGGTGAGATATATAATCTGAATATCAAGAGCCATTCTTCTCACTTAACCTCATCGCCACGCGGAAATCTCAACACATAAGAATTTATCAAGCCATTTCATACACGCACGGCACAATCATACTATCATATGAATTTGACGAATACGGGACAACACCTGATATCCCCATACCCTTCCTTCGGGGCGCTATACAGAAATGAACACATCTGGCTCGCATGAAGCCCGTAGTCTTATTAAAAATCTTTTCATTCACCTCAAGCCGATTCTGCTCGCACAGAACTAGGCTGATAGCCCTGCCTGGGTCCGTAATAACCCACCTTTTCTCATAATACACAAGAGCGATCATCATAGCAGGGACAAATACTCCACAATCCACAACCAACTGGACCAAACGCCTTTAAGGCACATATTCTCAATTAAGCAATATTGCATCTCCTTATACTTGGTCCAAATCTTCAATCAATCAGGTGACTACAAGTCACACTTACATAATCTTCCCGTGGTCACGCTCTCACGGCCTTCCACACAAGGTAACAAGTTTGCACATCCTTACTCCTGATCCCACAAATGCTGCAAGACAAATCAAGAACCCATAACCAGGATACGAAGCCTCTTTCCTCAAATGCTATTCTCAGGTGACACAGAAGACAATACCAGCTTACTCTAAACATTCAAATACTTTGCCCTTGCTCCTCCGAGCTCATGACATCCTTGTTAACGCTNCAATTCATGAGAACCATAACAACACACAAGTGAGCTCTCACAATCACAATACATGCAAATCCTTAAGTAGTGGTCTGAACCACCATAACCCTTTCGGGACCCGCCTACACCTGACAGTCCATAGCACTTGAATGCTTCCAACTGAAATCTGTTACGACGGTCGAGGGGCCCCACGCATACCTGCACAAACCATACACATACTCAAACATGCCGAAGGAACTGATCACTGTCGTACTTGTGCCATTTCACCCATGGCTAACCAATCTTTCTTCTTTTAATCATATTTAATTGCCTCGAAGATAATAGTAACTTCCTTCAACTCATAGTAGCTCAACCCTCACTTATCCCGAGTGACCTTGATTCACGAGACCATGCTACCTAAATCCCGCAACCCGTCTCACAAACTCCTGATAATCTTCTACAACCTGGAGTCTATTTCCCTCACTTCTCTGATACTATCCAGCGTGCTGAAATAACATAGAACACTCCAACCAGCTTCCTTCCTCTTAGAGATTATACTGCAGAAGCTCAATTCTTAATTATGCTGTTGCCTGAAACCCTTAAACACTGCATTCTCTAACTTTCGAATTCATTAGGACCACTACTGAGAGTCACATACTCTGACTGGCCCCGATTACAACCAACTCCAAGGCTTTTCTAGCACATGAACATGCCCTCAATGAAGCACGTGACTGAGTCACTTCCCTTACAAATTGCCTATGTCTTAAGCACAAATTCTTAGTCTTCCAGAGCCTAACCCTGGTCCAATAGTACCAATTTGCACATTTTTATCCTACGCCATGCTCACTTACCGATTCACTCCTTTCTCTTAGCTGTAACAACTTGCCGATACACTGGAAATTCCAAAATCCCATGAGGACGCAACCCTACAATCCAACTACAGGTGGTGGGACTCCCCCACTTAGCCCGAAGCTACCCTTTATCTCACTCTAGGACCATGTTGGGATCCTTCCTTCCTTGCTAGCATGTTCTTGCTTAACCAATCCGTCACCCCTTCCGAATTTATCATTCCTTACAGAGAACTACTAACCATACCACCGCTATCCTATACAAAGAAATACCCTCTAACCTATGCCCAGAAATACCTGCTAACCTATTCCTAGAAATACCCACTAACCTATTCTCAGAAATACCTGCTAACCTATTCCTAGAAATACCCACTAACCTATTCCAAGAAATACCTGCTACCCTATACCTAGGAATACCCACTAAACTATTCCCAGAAATTCCTGCTAACCTACACCTAGAAATAACCCACCTGCAGAAATCACCAACTGACACCGCCCGACAATACTGCACTACACCCCTTATGACATCAACACCCCATCCTAAGCCTGTTCTCATTCACCAGCTTTACCAGTCCGTCCGCTTCTCAGGGACATCCACTGAATGCGCCACGCTATCCTTAAATTCGCCTGGCATATCGCATCCTTCCTCATCCCTAATAATCTCATCTTTGTTGCACCCAGCCTTCCGCCGAATAACCAACATTTCAGTTTAAGCTTGTGGACATACTCCCTGTCCACAAAATTTCTCAAATCACTTCAATTCCTCCTCAAGGCATGCCACCGCCTTACCACTGAACTCATAGGCTATACTGCCACTTCTTACTTAGTTGGACTCATTCCCTTAAGCAATTACCCGACCTCCGTCTCTGACGCCGTGCTTTTAGAGACTTAGCCGCTACCTGACACTTTTCACATGACTTCCTTCATCGCATGCTTCTCAATTGCGGCCTCCATTCAAACCGTTCATCACCCCAACACATGGGCAAACGTTCTATCCTCATATCAACATCGCGCCATAACCAATCGAAAAAACCATAACAATATGAGCACAGTCTCAAGGTTCTCAGAAACACAGCCACTGAACTGAAGCAACATAATATTCTTCTTGCAGGGCAACAACAACAGCCCCAAACGACTACGCACGGAAGACTTCACGCACCATATCCGTAACATCATCACAACAGGATACAGACTCGCTAGAACTTCCGGAACATGAAAAAAAACAACGGAACTCGAAATCAGACCCCAAAACCAAATTAATCAAACTTAAGAACTTTAAAATTCTAGAATTCACTACAACGCGCCGAACCAGCCTAAACTACTCGGAATGACTTCAAATCTTGCAGACAAGTTATAAATGACACAACGAAACTATTCTTGGTCTCAGAATTTCAATCGGACCTCGGGAACATAAAATCACCTTTCAAGCCAAATTTCAAGTTCTTTAAAAACCTCAAAACTTCATTAACTTCAATTTTCCTCATTTTGATCCGAAACCAATCAAATCAAGTCCGTTTCTTACCAAATTTCACAGATAACTTATATAACACATATTGAACCTACTCCAGGCTCCGAAATCATAATACGAGCTCGGCAGCACGGGTTTCACATCAAGGTTCATTTTCATAAGCCTTTAATATTTTCATAAAACAATTTTATTTAAAAATTCATATCTCGAACTTGGTCCTCTGAATTCGATTACGGGCATATGCTCAAGTTCCATATTTTCCTACGGACCTTCCAGAACCGTCGGATCACGGATCCGGGTCCGTTTACCAAAAATGTTGACCAAAGTCAACTTTATTCAATTAATTATCACAAATTTAACTCTTAATCAAGTTTTTCACATAAAGGCTTCTCGTCTACGCGCCCGGGCTGCGCAAGCACAATGAGGTGAGATTAATGGGGGATTTCGTGGCCTCGGAACAAAGTCATAATTAAATTTACATAAGATGACCTTTTGGGTCATCACAGTTTACTCAAAATTCCAGTCTTACTCAATTTCCTCAACTTAAGGCTTCTGAAATGAGAATTTTCCTTTCAATTTAACCCCGACCCCCCCTGAATTTTAACTATGACAATACCCACAAGTCACAATACCCGAGATGAAGCTGTTCATGACTCCCAACTACTGAACGACGCGCTGGATCTCAAAACGACCGGTCGGGTCATTACAGAAACTATGTGTAATTCATGCATTTAGAATATCCTGCTTAGGTCCTGCATCATTTTGCATTCTTACTTTGCATTAGATATCATGCTTCCTAGGACTACATTTGTATTTCTTTAAGCACCCCCCAGCCTGGTTAAGGGTTAAAACAGACTCACCCCTGTTTAATAACTATTTTTCTGAAAGTTGGACACTTAGAACAGTATAACTTGAGCCATTTTTGTAGTAATTGGTACGCCTAGGAAAGCCTTAGGTATTAAACTTGTTAAAACTGAAATTATACCTCTTTATACATACTGTTTGACTAACAACAGGTTAAAATCAGTAGTTAGTAACTGGTAAAATTCCTTCTCTAAAATTCAGTACTAAAACTGCCTCGTTATTGCATTCTCGCCTAGATATCATGCCTTAGGCTATGAAGTTAAAAAGGCCTTACTTGTGTTTGAGTCGTGCTACATATGTCCATAACCTGTGGAGGAATACTTGGGCCTCATATCTTCTCTTATTTGGCTTTCCCCTTATTTGCAGTTCTAATTGTTTTTGCTTGTCGCTTAGAATCTTGTCCTTTAAACCTAAGGGGTCAGATTAGTACCTCCCTTTTAGGATAGTAGTCCTAGCCTCCTCCGGGACTGATAGGATGGGACGGGTAATAGCACGCAATAGAGTTCGTGACCAACACACGTTTTAATTACCTTCACGGGGTGGGAAAGGGTAGAATATGGATATGATTACCGGTGCGTTAATACCACGTGTAGCCCCTCCCTGAGGAGTGTCTATCGGGTATTGCATTGATGTGATCCATATTGTTTAAACCTAGGATGTCTTTCTCTCAAATGTTTTATTAGTTCTTCCAAAATTTAATAACTTCAATGCTTATTTGAAATCCCCTCTTATTTGAGCCATTACTTGTTACTTGCTTATTGTACAAATTCACGAAAATCATTTGGCTGGGAACCACAGTTGTGGATCCTGAGGGGTGCCTAATACCTTCCCCTTGGGATAATTTCAAGCCCTTACCCAATCTATGGTAATCCAAACTAGTGTCATGAGTTAATTACTCTAGGTGCCCTAACACACCTTAAAAATTGTTAGGTGGCGACTCTTCTTTTAACCCTCTTCCTTTAAAAGGAGTTGTCAGAATGTCATGAACCCAATCTCTGCTTAAGGGAAAAAAGGGGGTGCGACAGCATGGTGACTCTGCTGCGGATATCCCTAGGCTTATACCGTTACAAATCGTTTCGTGAATATTGGACCTTTAATTTTGTTTAGTGCTTGCAACCCTTCCCCTCCCATGTTACATGCCATTATTTGTTTACTTCTTTCAAGTATTTATTTCACATGAACAAAACTAACATGTCTTTTTGTTTTCCTTTGTAACTGCTTTCAATCATAACTGTTGTATTTACTGCATTCCTTAACGTGCAAATACATGACTATTTGTTTAAATGCTTATTTATTGCATATCATGCTTGACATTCATACTCCACTCGTGCTAAACAAAATACTATAGCAACGCTTACAATGAGTGGTTGCGCTCCTCCTATATTATTACCCCTTAAATTCTGAAAGGCTTATTTGCGTAAAACTAGTCGATCAGCGGTGCAGTCGATAGTTCCGTGCCTTTTCCACTTGAGTTGTCCGCTCTAGGGTACCAATCTAAAACACCATAAAAACCTTACTCCGTTATACTGTTGCATGCATCATGTTCAAACCTATCCAGGCTAACGTGTTGTCCGCACAATAGCCTTTAAGATAGCCTTGTCCAAAGTCCACTGGGTTTCTCTAAAACCCAAACGGACACCCTCACGTTCTGTGCATTTATTTGGAGAACTAAATGCTTCCTGCTAATTATTGGTGTTAAATAGTCGAGTCTGGTTGGGGTAAGGCCCTAACCTTATTTTGCTTTGCAGAAAATGAGGCACGAAGTCCCCAGATTCGGCATGGTCGCCAATATTCACCCTAGGCTGCTAAATTGGTGGGAGGACCTCCATTCTAGTGACAAAACTCTCGTCAGAAAACACCTGGGCAATCTACCATCTCTTATAGATATCCAGCCAAACAAAGTGATGATAGAGTCTACTACTCTATTTTGGGAATGCGATAGGTCCGTGTTCCGCTGTGGGAACCTTGAAATGACACCTTTATTAGAAGAGATAAGAGGATTGGTCGGTCTAGCTTGGGAATCTCCAGGGTTGCTGATGCCTGAAAACCACACGGGCAGGGGTTTCCTCAAAATGATGGGTCTGAAGAAGAATCCAGAATCGATGTGTCTGAAAGATTCATACATTCCTTTCGACTATTTGTATGAAAGGTACCGTCATGGCAAATCGTATTGCACCTACCAAGACGAGTTTTCCATCACCTCTCTGGGACATATCCATCGCCGAGTGTTCATGTTTATGGTATGATTTTTGGGTTTGATTGTTTTCCCAATGAAGAAGGAAAGAATCCATACTAGGTTGGCCATGGTGACTAAGACGCTAATGGAAGGGATAGACGGGCAGGACTTCAGCATTGTGCCCATGATCATCGGAGATATGTATCGGGCCCTAGAAATGTGTCAACGAGGAGCAAGGCATTTCGAAGGCTGCAACTTATTACTCCAACTCTGGCTCATGGTACATCTACAAAAGGGTGAATACCGACAAGATATCAATCGAAGAATTTGGGATGACCACATCGCTTTCCATCACCCGAAGTGAATGAATTATATTCTCGACGTGTTCGCTCAGCCGGAGAATGCCGGAGGATGGGTTGATTTATTTGGTAACTTGACCAAGGAACAGGTTCAATGGATGTTTTAGTGGTTTCTGACGGACGAGTTCATCATTCGATCCCGAGACGCTTCATTTCTGATACTGATTGGTCTGAGGGGGACATACCCTTACGTCCCTCTGCGAGTTGTGAGACAAGCAGGTAGGAAACAGGTCATACCTAGGGTTGAGAAAATGAGCCATCTTCGAGCAGATTTCCAGAATGATGATAGCCCTCACAAGTTCCAAGCTCAGCACCTATGGCACTGCAAGATTAGGCTTGAAAAAGACACCATCGAACCAGACAGGTGTCACGCTGGTTGCACTTCTTTCTATTTAGGTTGGTTAGAAAACGATATGGAGGTTCAAGTTGAGCCAGGGTTCATTCGAGTTCATCGGGTT
Source organism: Nicotiana undulata (assembly GCA_005239495.1). NCBI lineage: Eukaryota > Viridiplantae > Streptophyta > Magnoliopsida > Solanales > Solanaceae > Nicotiana > Nicotiana undulata. Next base: position 9,082 of record ML296966.1, on the reverse strand, counting down.
ATAGATGAGAAGGCTTAAGCACGAGTTAAGTTCAACCAGCTGCGCAAGAGGATCCTCGAATGTGAGGATGGTCATCACAAGATACATGAGTCCAACAAAATGTTGATCGAGGAGTGGAAGGATATGGCCGTCAGCACCAACAAGAGGCTAGGATACTTAGAGCAAGGTATAGTTGAGCTAGAGGAGAAGTTCATCAAGAGGATCGAGGCCTGCCAAAAGGCTGAGGGAGCTGAAGGGGGATATCTAGCCAGAACCTACCTACTAATAGGGCTCCACGAGTTGGGAAAGCTGATCGAGGGAAGCAGGAATGCCGAATCTGGGGAAGGTTCTTCTGGGACCAAGTATATAGGGGTGTTTTTCTTTTTATCTTCTTGGATGTAATAAGGCCTATGGCCATTAGTGACTTTTATTTTTCGCATATTTAGAGTCGTTTTAAGATTTGTCTATTTTTTATCAATAAAATGACGCATTTAGCATTTTAAGTTCTCCAAATCAATTTGTCGCTAGGCCTACCTCGGGCACAAAGAGGTCCCCAACTCAGGATACGCTTTACATTTCTGCGTTACGTGTTTAATTACTGTAATATTTTTTATAATTCTCACTGACTCGGTTACCTTTTGTTTTTGTTTCTTTTTTAGTTATTATTCCCCTCCCCAAAGGTTAGTTCGTGCATTCTGGAATCATCAGTATTTCGCACAAGATCCAAGGACCCTCCACCTACTCCTCCTCCTAGTCCTCCCAAAGGTAGAAACAAGGGCAAAAGTAAGATGGCAGAACTCACCGGTATCAGGAAGGAAAATGCGTTTGAACAGGTAGAGGCCACTGACGACCGAGGTATTCATGTCTTACATGAGAATATGTCACCACTTGAAAAGAAATTGCTGAAGTTTCAAGAGGAGCTCGACTAGGTCCGGAATCTGGCCAATCTATCATTTTCCCTCAACGTTCCTGACGTCAACCCTACACCTCCACAGAATATCCCAAAACAACCAAATCACCCTGCACTTCATCATCACGCCACTCCCCCAAAGAACCAAACTCTTCCAGCACAGTGCAATACTTGCCACCACAACACTCCGCCTCCACTCCCGGAACCTCAGAATCACACAAAAGACCACTTCCATGCCTACAACAATCCCATCTACGTGGACTGTGACTCACTCCACCCCGCCTGTCACACATACATCCGAGTCTGATGAGAAGGACCTGCTTATCAAGAATCTAGCTAAGGAACTTAGAAAGCTAACTAGCCGAGTTCAAGGTGTTGAAGGAGTCAAGGGAATTGAAGGTTTCAACTATGAAGACCTCTGTATCCAACCAGATGTCGAACTACCCGAGGGGTACAAACCTCCAAAGTTCGAAATGTTTGATGGCACTAGTGATCCGAGGGTCCATTTGAGGACGTACTGTGATAAATTGGTTGGCGTAGGAAAAGACGAAAGGGTCCGCATGAAGCTGTTCATGAGGAGTTTGAAGGGAGACACACTATCTTGGTACATCAGCCAAGACCCAAAGAAGTGGTCGAACTAGGTAGGTATGGCCACCGATTTCATGGACAGGTTTAGGTTCAACACAGAAAATGCACCAGATGTGTTCTACATCCTAAACCTGAAGAAGAAACCCATAGAGACCTTTCGCGAGTATGCTACTCGTTGGAGGTCGGAAGCTGCTAAAGTCAGACCTGCTCTAGAGGAAGAATAGATGAACAAATTCTTTGTTCGGGCTCAGGACCCGCAATATTATGAACGACTGATGATGGTCAAAGGCCACAATTATGATATTATCAAATTAGGAGAGCGGATTGAAGAAGGTACCAAGAGTGGTATGGTTACAAATTTTGAAGCTTTGCAAGCTACTAACAAGGCTTTACAGTCCGGTGGTGTGTCTAAGAGAAAAGATGTGGAAGCTGTAATGGTTGCACAACAAGCCAAATTCCCAACCAAATACCAAGTCTATTCAACACCTCCCTTCACATATCAGCCAACCCCGAACTACCAACGCCTTCACCTTCTTACCAAGCACCCTCACCTTCTTACCAAGCTCCACCGCCCACATACCAATCTCCACCACCCACATATCAACCTACCTCACCTAGATATTCACAACCTGCTCCCGTCTACAACACCTATAATTCCCAGCCATCTCACTATCAATCACCCCTTACCCGTCAAAACTTCCCTAGGCCTCGTCCTAACTTTGATCGTCGCCCTTCAAAGCAATACACCACCATAGCCGAGCCATCGACCAGTTGTATGAAAAGCTCAAAGCTGCTGGTTACATCACACCTATCCCTGCTGCAACCTCTAAGAACCCTTCTCAGTGCGTTAACCCAAACAAATCCTGTGCATACCATTCTGGCATGAAAGGACACACCATCGAAGAATGCCGCTCTCTGAAAGATAAGATACAGACTCTCATTGATAACAAGATTATTATGGAGAAAGACCCCGCTCCAAATGTCCGCAACAACCCTTTACCAGACCATAAGGGTGGAGGTATCCTTATGATTGAGAAAGATGATGATTGGGATCCCAAGGGGTCAATCGGGTTGATCGCAGAAGGCGATGACCCAAAGAAATCTGCAATCACTCTCAACCCGATCATAGTCCAGATTCAGGCATCTGAGAATGCCGAGGTGAACATGTCTATCCCACTTGAGTTTGAAGCAGCGCCTCCTGCAAAGGCGAAGGCACCAGTGCCAATTGAAGTTGAGTTTGTATCTCCAGCAAACGCACCAACGCCCCTCAAGGTAGCAGTCCTGCCACCCCTAACATACACTCCAGTTGAAGTAAAGATGGCAACGCCAATTCCGGTGGCAATGTCAAGCACATTACATTTCTATTCAAATTCTCTCCCTTGGGATTACACAGCCGAGGCAAGAAGGAAAGGTAAAAACAGGTCTGAGGAAGTCATTGAAGCACAGGGTATGACGAGAACGAGTAGAGTCTATACCCCTGAACATCTGGCCGAATCGAGAAAGCAGGCTGGCAACCGGCCTCCCCTCATTGAAACAGGTTCAGATGACCTTTGGAGGAAAATACAGGCTAAGGAGTATTCGGTCATCGACTAACTGAACAAGGCACCATCGCAGATATCTATTCTCTCTTTGCTGCAGAATTCTGAGACGCACAAAAGCACTTTGTTGAAAGTGTTGAGTGAAGCATACGTGCCGAACAACATCACTAATGGAGAAATGGCCAACATGGTGGGCCAGATACTGGAAAGTCACAAAATTACTTTTCATGAAGACGAGTTACCACCTGAGGGATTGGGACACAACAAAGCATTGCACTTCACCTTGCAATGTGAAGATCATTTCATCACAAGGATCTTGATCGATGGAGGTTCCAGTCTTAACATTTGTCCGTTGATAACACTCAAGAAATTGGGTAAAGGACTACATGAGATAAGAGAGGGAGCAATCAACGTGAAAGCCTTCGACGGTTCTCAAAGATCTACCATGGGGGAAATTAGGCTATGCCTACAGATAGGACCAACCTGGTTCGAGGTGGACTTTCAGGTAATAGACGTGTCGGCATCTTACAACTTGCTGTTGGGACGATCCTGGATCCATGCTGCTGGGGCCGTAGCATCAACACTACATCAGGCAGTGAAATTCGAGTAGAACCACCAAGAGGTGATCATTCACGACAACGGTAGCAACCCTATTTATAGTCGCCAGACTATCCCAGTGATCGATGGAAAGAGAAAACTGGGTGGAGGAACTTATCATCATATTGGACGAGTCAATGCCGTCGACAAGGACAAGTGGTGGGATAGCAAGATCGAGAGCATCCTGAACTAGAGAGGGTACAAGCCAGGCAAAGGGCTCGGTAAGAACCTCCAAGGGATCACGAAGCCCATAAAACTCAAGAAACATGGTACTACTTTCGGTCTCGGGTATGAGTATACATGGGAAAAATTCAGAAATTGGTCGCCACCATGGCGCGGTCATCACTACCTCCTGGAGCAGCCGATACCTCATCTGGAGCAGACCTTCAAGCAGGCCGACATAATCTATGGATCATATGAAGAGGAAGCACTTGCAGCAATGAGGAATTTGTATTAGGAAGACAATGATATTGATTGTTGTGTTGTCCTCGAGGAGGAGGGGAGGAAGGCCCTTCCGTACAGGCAGTAAGCAAGGGAACATATCTCAAGAATTGGTCTATCAGGACCACCAAAGCCCGCCGAGCCTCGGGGTAGCAACGCTAAAAATAAGCGTTATTTACTATTTTATTTACTAAACGATTTTCCTTTTTCTGCATTTTTAATTCCTGCAATAAGATCTTCAATGTTCAAAACAAGTTATTCAATTTATCAAAGCATTTCCAATTTCTTTATGAATCCGATATTTATTGTTACCGTTTTCTCTCATTACTTTATATATACATCATTACTATTACTTGTCTTGATGAACCGATGACTGTGACGTGCAATGAGGCAACGCAACAAATGGACATTGATTCAGATAAAGACGATATACCCGATGAGATTGTTAAAGAGGTCAAAAACTTTGCAAATAATCCTAAGTCCAACTTGGATGAGACTGAGGTTGCCAACCTAGGAGATTCAGAAAATGTCAAGGAAACACGGATCAACATTCACTTGTCATCATCAGAGAAGAAAGAGTACACAAATTTTCTGAAAGAGTATGAAGACATATTCGCCTGGTCGTACGATGACATGACTGGTCTAAGTACATCTATTGTGGCTCACAAACTTCCAACCAATCCGACGTGTCCACCAGTAAAGCAATAGCTCAAAACGTTCAAGCCTGTCATGAGTTTGAAAATCAAGGAAGAAGTTACCAAGAAAATCAACGCCAAAGTTCTCCGGGTAGTCGAGTACCCGACATGGTTAGCCAACATTGGACCTGTACCAAAGAAGGATGGGAAGGTTAGGGTCTGTGTCGACTACTAGGATCTAACCTGGGCCAGTCCGAAAGATGACTTCGCCTTGCCAAATATACACATTCTAATAGACAATTGCGCCAAGCATGAACTACAGTACTTCGTAGATTGCTTCGCCGGTAATCATCAAATTTGGATGGATGAGGAAGATGTTGAGAAAACGGCATTCATTACGCCATAGGGAGTATACTGTTACAAGATGATACCGTTCGGCCTGAAGAATGCAGGGGCCACCTACATGAGGGCCATGACTACCATATTCCATGACATGATTCACAAAGAGATCAAGGTATATGTGGACGACGTCATTATCAAATCAAAGATATATGCTGACCACATGGAAGATTTGAGGAAGTTTTTCAACAGGTTGAGAAAATACAATCTGAAGCTGAACCCCGCGAAGTGTGCATTCGGGGTTCCTGTTGGGAAGTTGCTGGGATTCATTGTAAGCCGCCGGGGAATAGAATTGGATCCATCAAAGGTCAAAGCCATTCAGGAACTACCACCGCCAAAGAACAAGAAGGATTTTATGAGCTTCTTGGGTAGGCTTAATTACATCAGCCGATTCATAGCACAGTCTACAGTCATCTGCGAGCCGATCTTCAAGATGCTGAACACTACAAGAAAATAGGCCTTTAGCGAGGGGAAATATGGTCATTAAAAGTCCAAATCCGGTCATTATAACATGTTAACGGCCAGAAAAAATCCGGTCTTCACCGGTCGTTAAAAGCTTTGACGTTAAAACTTAACGACCGGATTACAATCCAGTCGTTAAAGAACCTTTAGTGACAACATTATTTCCGGTCGTTATACATCCCTTTTAACGACAATATTTTCCCTTCTCTAATTTGTTATCCAGTCGTTAAAAGTCTTTAAACAACAACTAATTTAGTCATTACAAGTGCTTTTAGCGACAATTATTCCCTTCGTTAGTTGTACATCTACTTTAAAGAACCAAATTTAAATTACAAAATTTAAATTATTAAATTTGATAAATAGAAATAAATATTTATATGATTTCATACACACGCAACAACACTCGAAAATAAACTAAATACTTGATATCTTTCTTAATACAATGAACTAAAGTATCATATTTAACAGAAACCAATTCGAATCGTATGACATCATTTTTAATAATTCCTAAAAGAGAAATATAAAATTGCAGCATATGTACTGTGTCTTTAAACCATCCCTTACAAAATATAAACCTCTTGCACTTCAACTTGCTCTACACTTTCATCAAGGATATGTCTTCGGACTTCAAATATTTGATCTGTGAACATAACAAATATGTGACAGTTTAGTAAAAAAAAATAAACAGCTGAAGAAAAAAAATCAGATGTATGCCAATTTAATAAAGAAAGATCATATCTAGGTGTTAACATAACAAATTAAATTATTTTTCATAATAAGTGCACACTTAAATAGAGGCAACTTCCAATTGAAACCCAAATCAGAATGACACAAAAATGATGCGTGGGAGAAACTAACTCATTGAGTAAATGTCAAACAGTTGACAAACAGTGACATATTATCCACGTAGCACACCGGAGAATCACCTCATAGCCACATGTTTAGGAAAAAAATTATGCAAATAAATGGCTGCCTAAAGAAATGGAGAAGCATAAATTTTGCAAAGAAACGTCTGTCTACAGTAGCTTGAAAATGATTTACAAGCTAGCTGTTATAAGTAGGTATTGATATTAAGACAGTTGTGTCAGATCGAAATCTATTTCATGGTGTCAAAATAGGGAGGGAAAAGAAAGGTCCAAAGGCAGATGTAAAAACAGAACTTGAGCATCAGTCTGAAGGTCAGAAACAGCAGCTGAAGTTGTTTCAATGTAGTAGTTTAGACTAAGTTGTGTGCTTCCTGTTAAAATTAAGAAAAAAGAAAGAACTCACATAAGATTTTGCACAAGGTATGCACAATGTGTCTTGTTTTTACTTCTACAAACTGAAAAAATAGACTTACATGCAACTATGGATGAAATGAGAACTAAGGCATACAAGTTACTTTGTCATCCTAAACAACAGATTTCTCGCAATGAGATGCTACTAACAATGTAGCGACGTAAAATGAAATTATTGGTGTTTAACTTTTCCTGTATTCTAATTTATATATTTTCACATAAAGTGAACTGAACAACTGTCGAGAAAATCTCCTTTAGCTTTTCTAAACTTCACAATAGTAAAGATTGTAACCTAGCCACACATGTACAAAATGTATATTTGAAACTTTATTCTACTTAAATTCGTCTGTTTCACTGACTATATATTTGACCTTTTAATCAGATAAAGAAAAAAATCCACATGAACAGTCGAACAACACCTAGATGGTCCAGGAAGAATTGCTTATCCTCTCGGAGATCTAGCGGAAGCACATCAACAATTTTAGACTAAGGAATATGGAATTAGAAGTGAAGAGGCATAGAGGAGACAACGAGAAAGTAGGAATTGGACTCATCTAAAATGAGCTTCAAGAATGGAAAAGTTCAAATTGAGCAGGTCAAAAAACTGAATGTATTGTCTAAGGAGCAAATGAGAACGACAAACAGTACACAAAGAAGTTCTCTATGTACTTGGATATAATGTCCCAAAAATAAACACTTCATCGATTAAGGCTTAGAATAGTCAGTGAACTTGTAAATCCAACATAAGTACATTTCAACATCAACATAGGATACAGTAAGCAACATTGTTTAAGTTCATTCAGGACTTCCATTGCAAAGTCCAAGCAATGCTTTTTCTAGAATGACTTAGAAAAGTTTGTGGTCCTTATATATCATGGTAGATGCATTCCAAGTCCAATACAGAGATAAAATAATGTGATTAGCTAGGAGATCTATGACAAACCTGATCCAATTCTTCTTTCTCGTCTATGTGCGACATATGACTTCTCCTCAGAGACTTCTACAGCAATTTGGCTACATAACAACCTAAGTTACTAAAAATGTTGTAGAAATTTATGTGAATCACAATATCCTTTCTGCCTAGCCAGATATAATTCACATTTTTCATCTACTGACACCATAAATAGTTCTTCGCGTTAAATCTAGTTAAAAGGCATCTGAATTTGAACCAATGTTTTCATGTCCTACAATTTGATGTTGCGTTGGTTAATGAGCATATGGATAACTTAATATCTCCAATGCAAAAAGTCCAAGAAACTTCAGCAGCAGTAGTAGTAGAGGTGCGCAAGGAGCAAGTTTCAAGATTTTCTCAAAGAGTGCATAGATTGCAAAAGAATATATGCATTATGCAATTTTTAATGCTTCAATGCGGAACAAACAGTTATTAACATTTTTTTCAACTAATACACATAAAACAATGTAATGTGCAAGGGAATCCAACATCTTAATCTTGGCGGAGTTGTGCCCAAACACCAATGAAGATGAAATGTTCTAGCAGACATGGTTCACAGTCAGAACTGCCTCTGATTTCTTTTACCAGATTTACTAAAAGCAAACATATGCATCCAAATTTTGACGTGCATGCAAACTTCTTATAGGAAATGTATTTCTTGCTCGTTACAGGCTGGATGTGCAGTAAAATGGAAAAATTTTATTTACAAGACAAGACCAAATCCGACAAAATTCCATTATCTGTTTCTTCACTATTCAATTCTGTCCATATTTCTAGCTTTTACTAATTAGTTAGAAATTAAAGTTTACTTGTTTTTACACTTAAATTAGGCCTCATGTTTGTTGGTGTCTCTTTATTTTGGTTACAGAGTTATATGCCTATTTAAGGGTAAGTGTAATATTTTGAGATCTTTTGGAGAATCGCTAATTTTTGTTACAAGACAACTTATTTAGTAGTCAAATGAAATTGACCTTAATAGACCAAAATGGGCATTAAGGATTTCATTAGCTGACCCTGCTAGTTTGAAAATTTAATGACTGAAGCAGAAGATATCTGAACATGCCATGGTTGAACGACTATGACAGGTTCCATTATCAATTTTTGAGCATTCACAGCTTATCGAGCCACTAATGGACTTCTCCCTAAGGTGGATATACGACTGTTGAGTTCTTAATTAGTGCAAGCCCAGGATTGTCACGGCAAAAGTGTTAACAAAAAGGGAAAGAGAAGAGGCGTAGAACAACCATCTATCACCATCCAACGTAGAAAGGTAACCTAAATTATATAACATGAGAGGACAATCT
>MDKH01057270.1:0-23496 GCA_005239495.1 Nicotiana undulata | reverse complement strand
TACCGAGATTTGACGCGGAGCGGTGATAGCAGCTATTCTCTCAGAGCCGACGAGGAAGCAGCTGACGTTCGCTGTCCCGTCCCTCTTTTCCCTATTCTTCCCTTCTGTATTTGAGATTTGAAACTTAAAAACTTCAGTATTATTATTTTCAGTTGTATTGATGTTAGTAGCTCATGACTGCGTGACTCCAGATCCTAGGTTGATTGTTGGAGCTTATTTCTTTTGTTAGACTGTTTTAAATGATTAAAAATGTCCGTATTTCTATGAATTGAGCCAATGATGAGTAAATTTCTCTAGTAAATGAATTGAGTATTGTTGTAACGGTTGGCTAGCATGGTTCCACGATAGGCGCCATCACAACCCGGATACGGGTCGTGACAGTTATCATTTAAATTGCATAATAACTTAAGATTTATCATGGTAAATTTATTTCTAACTGATTTTCCACTCGTTACTATTCTTTGAAAATGATTTAAGAATTTTACTTCGAGATTTCCAACTGGTTTTTCCTCAAACCCTTAAACTACGGTATTTTGGAGATTTAATTATATTACGTATATATACAGGGATTGCGTGCAGAGACCTAAGCCTTTTCGTCATTCTACATTGCATACAGAGATTGCGGGCAGAGACCTGCGTCTTTCCCTCATACTGCATTGCATACATAGGGATTGCGGGCAGAGACCTGAGCCTTTCCCTCATACTGCATTGCATACATAGGGAATGCGGGCAGAGACCTGAGCCTTTACCTCATACTGCATTGCATACATAGGGATTGCGGGCAGAGACCTGAGCCTTTCCCTCATTCTGCATTGCATACAGGGATTGCGGGCAGAGACCTGAGCCTTTCCCTCATATTGCATTGCATTGTACCTTTACTTTCTTACAGAGCTTTATATATATATGGCGTTGATCCGAGCATTTGATTATACCGTTTCTTGCTAGCCTTTACTATGATTTCTGTTGATTATCACTTGCTTTACTTACTTGTTTCTCTATATCTGTTATTTTGCAAACCTCAGTAGGGCCTCTACCTGACCTCGTCACTACTTGACAGGGGTTATGCTTGGCACTTACTGGGTACCGAATGTGGAGTACTCACGACCTTCTACGCATGTTTTCCCCATGTGCAGATCCAGGTCCTAGTACGCGGTATCTCAGCTATCGAGCAGCAGCAGTATCAAGAGACTCGAGGTATAATCTGTAGCGTCCGCAAATCTTCAAGTCCCCTTCCTATCTTGAAGTTGTAGTACTTGTAGATGAAACTATACGATCTTTTCTTTCCACTTGTACATATTGAACAGTAGAGTAGCTTGTGATGTATTGTGACATTCTGGGTTCTGGGTAAAGTAATTGTTAATGCCGAGCGGCGTCGACTTTATTATGATTTATTTCACTTACTGTTATTTTACCTGTTTTACCTAAATTTTGCTTAAGGAATAGGCTTACCTAGTCTAGACGACTAGGTGCCGTCACGAGACCCAGTCAGAGGGAGAATTGGGTCGTGACAATCATCCTTAAGCCCGATCTTCTTAATGATTCAAAAGGTAGAGATCCTTAATTTTCATGAGCATGACTACTTTGGTTCCATATAAACTTGGCTCATGCTTATTTTCGAAATGTTTCATGTCTCTATTCATTTACAAAAGTGTTTCTTTCTCACTTATCCAATTCAAGATTAAATAAGTTTTCTAAGATCTGGCAAAAATTTCCGCATGCATGTCATGTCACTAGAACTAGCGTGAGAACAATTATGCACAAAAGGACACAAAAATGAGTGACTGTTTGTTTTTTGCTTTTTTTTTGAATAAAGGATAGAAAATTCCGATAGCAAAAGAGAAGAAGAAAAGACGACAAAATAAGCTACCATGGCTAAAAGAAGAGTGACTTTCCAGTTGCTAAGCGACATCTTAGCCACAAAGTTGCACATCAGCATTACTACGACATTCAGTCCTTTTCGTTGCTTTTGATTCAACACTCAAATTTTGACTTTTGATCAAACTGTTCCCCATTTTGACTGTCGGATTTTAGGATTGACAACATGAAAATTTTCATAGTAACTAATTTTCCAAAGAACTTGGAAGACTTCTCATGTCTCCCCATCATCAAATCATCCCGAGCAGACCATGTCCTATTTCTCAAATCTGGTAGAGTCAACACCACATTTGCCTCCATTTTTAATTTTCACTGCCAACTCGCCTACTTGCGTTTTCGTGACTCTGGATCAACGATAGTGGTGCTTGTTCCATTGCAAACCAACAAACCGACCACCTTTAATTGACTTTTATTTCAAAAAAAACAAGCATGTTAGAATAATCACTTTTTTTTTTCTTTTCTCTCCTTATTGTCGCTCTTTTTCTTTTTTTTTCTTTTTTTTTTTCCGCTGTTTTGCCCTATTTTATTTTTCACTCAATTTTCTTTCTCTCTTTCCTTTTTTTTTCTGCTCAATTTGTTTATGGCTATGATCGAATTCGATGGGGATTGCCTACGTATCATGACGCCGCATGAATCAGATCTTGCCTAGTTCGGGAAGATCGAGAATAAAGTAAATAACATAACTCTTTTTTTTGGATTTGAATTTATTTTTGAAAGAAAGACTTAAAAAGAAGGAAGAAAGTACTTCTGGATTTAGATTTGTTTTGTTTTGAAATTTTTTGAAAATAAAGATTTATAGTTTTCGAGTTTTGCTTTTCTTATTTTTTTCGAAATTCCGGAAGAAAAACTTCTACGAAGAAAAAAAATATTTTTTGGATTTTTTTATTTTTATTTTAAATTTGTGAAAGAAATACTTCTAAAGAAAAAGAAATCATTTTTGAACCTTGAATTTTCTTTTCAATTTTTTGAAAGAAGAATGAAAATATTTTTGGATTTTTGATTTTTTTTTTTGAAAGAAAGACTTCTAAAGAAGAAAGAAAAATATATAGATATTTTTTAAATTTTGAATTTTCTTTTTGAATTTTTGGGAAAAGACTTCTAAAAAAAAGAGGTAGAATTTTTTTTTTTTAAATTTTGAAAGACTTATAAAATGAAAGAAAATATTATTGGTTTTAACTCTTTTTTTTTATTCAGACTTTTCTCAAGAAAGACTTCTAAAGAAGTGATTAAAATAACTTTTTTTTTAGACTTGGGGTATGAAAGAAAGACTTTCTACAAAACGAAGTAAAAGATTTTAATTTTTTTATTTTTGAAAATTATGGGTCTCAAAGAAAGACTTTTTTAAAGGAGGAAGGAAAGAAAAATATTTTTGGATTTTTAAAAAGTGAGGTGTCAAAGAAAGACTTTCCATAGAAGGAAGTAAATGAAAATATATATATTTTTTCGATTTTCTTTTTTTGAAATTTTTGAAAAATAAAAAGGTAGAAAATATTTTTTTGGGATTTTGATTTGATTTGTGTTCTTTCCTTTTTAAAGAAAGATTTCTACGAAGAAAAATATTTTTTGCGTTTTAAAAAAAACATTCTTATTACTTTATTTGAGATTTTCTAAAAAAAACGACTTCTAACGAAGGAACTATAGGAAAATATTTTTGGATTTTTTTAAAAAATAGGGGCCGAAACCGATGAGGTTTACCTACGTATCTCACATCCGGTGAGAATCAGACCCGCGTAGTTTTGTCAATTTTGACAGAATCGGGGAAACATGATATTACCTTATTTTTATTTTTTTTGAAATACTTTTTCTCTTTCTCCATCTTTCAAAAATTTTTCCAGAGTTTCATGACATTTTCAAGTATCGGGGTTTTCAAAAATCGGGTAAATTTTCTATCCTATCTCACTCTTGATTTTTCTGCTATTTTTTTCTTTATTCGGTCAACAAACAAACCGAAACAAAATATTGTACACATAGCAGGTAAGATGCATCAGGATGGTCTTTTTCGAGTTCACCTGTCCTAGACGGACCCAACCCCTGTGTTGTGTTCCCTAAGTCAAATACACGTGATGCAAATAATCGTTCCTACTAGGGATCCAGCATGAGGCTATGTTATACTAGGTTTATATCCCGGGGTTTTGTTCTAGACAAGGATTACTCGAACGGACATTTCGATCCGAGGTCGGGGCAGCGTACCGGGAATATAGAAGCTTCACCGGTTTTGCAACTTGTCCGTACCTCGTTCTAAAATTCGGATGACTCTAACAGAAAAGAAGTCACACGAAGTGCACACTTCCCAGATGATTTAGAACACTCAGAGAGAAGAAGGGTTTCGGCACAGTTTTATACGCAGTTCATATAATATCAAAGCGGTAAATGCGTCAATTAACACGTTAGGTTTAAACACGTAAAATCAGATAATGAAAGCCAAAATATAACAGTTATATAAGCTCGAATTCCTGAATCCTAAACCAGAGATTCTGGGTTCACAGTCCCCAGCGAAGTCGCCGGAGCTGTCACACCTCCTTTTCATCGGTAAGGGTAATAAGGGAGTTTTTTCAATTAAAGTGACATTATTTAGATTTGGGATTTGTTTATTATTTCAAAGTCGCCACCCGGATTTTTGACGATGCTCCGGGACACAGTTTTGTTTTGAAAATCCCAAACCGAGGAATTTTGACTCTGTTTTTATTTGTCTGCGACCAGAAATCCGAGTAAGGAATTCTGTTAACCCGAGAGAAGGTGTTAGGCACTCCCGAATTCCGTGGTTCTATCACGGTCGCTTAACTATTAATAATTTGCCTAATTATCTAATTAATTACGTGTTTTAAACCTATTGTGTATTTTTAAACCTTTTGAACCGCTTTTAATATTTATGAAATTATTTTGGAACAAGTCACGATGACGTGCACTTGTTTGTTTTTGGACACATTGTAATCGCGCCACATGAAATGCACCCGCAATCACAACACGTGATTTTTATTATGGTTTTGAGTTGAAGTCAGGGACATAAGTTGCCACGCCCGAGTGTAGATTACGTAATCACGAATATGGTCATGACGGTTAAAAGGCCTATTTGAGGCGATATTCAATTATTCTCTCTAAGTTAAGGATTTATCTAAAGAGGTAATTTTTAGCCTTACGAGGTATACATATAAATCATTTTGATATTTTATGGATTTATCTTAGGACAAGTCACGATGGCGTGCACTTGTCATTTTGGTCCATGTTGCGAATCGCGTCACATGAAATGAACCCGCAATTCGTGACATGTTTATTTTAATCTTCGAAATTATGGTCGGGTCACATGAAATGCACAACCGAATGGGATTTATGTATTGTAACCATGACCACGATAATTTATTAATCGCACTTAAAATAAACTACGAAGGTTCATGAATTAATTTTCCAAGTTTGATTTTTACTAGACAAAGTCGTTAATACATGGAAATGTAGTTTTAAATGTTCCTACTGCCCATTACACTTAAAGAAAATTTATCTACCTTACTATCCAATAAGAAATCAACTAGACAACAGGTAAATTTAAACAAATAAAACTAGATTATCAATTGATTCTCTAAAAAAGGAACAAAGCAGATAGCAACTAAAACAAATTTCACACAAATTTGACTCAAATACATGTGCCCCCTTTTCTACTTCTTTGATGAGATTAAATCAATTGCATAACTCAAACGCCATATGAATAAACAAACCAACACAAACCTTTAGAGGCATTTATCCCTTAAACAAAAAAAAAACCATGTGACCCAATATTTTAACTTAAACACACATTCTTATCTCTTAACAATTAAAGGCTTAGTGGGAAAACCAATGAGAACAATCAGAACAAATCAATATTGAACTAGTTAAATCACTTAACTAAAGCAAACGAAATAAACTAATCAACAGAACAGAAACATTTATGAAGAAAACATATAAGGCATTAAGGAAAGAAACAGCTGAATCAACGAAGCAACATCCACAGCGTCAATGGAGCTTAAAATTGGATCTGCTGGGTTTTGTGGAGGAGAAGCAGTTGGTTTCAAGGCTGTTTCATGGCTGATTTTTGCTGGATTTTTGGCTGAAAATAAAGCTGCTCTTGCTGAGTTTGGAGTGCTGATTTTGGGACTGTTTTGGATTTGGAGAAATTAGACCTTGAAGGTATTTGATTTTGGGGAAATTGGGAGATGACAATAGTCTTAGATATTAGAGGTAGGACGGTGCGCCGATTTTTGATGTCTAAGGTTGAAGGTCCATTTTTTGTGTCTAATTAGGTCTCTATTATATAGAGGAGGGGATTAGGGTTGTAATGCGCGGAATTAGGTTGGGCCTTGGATTTTGGGCCCTGAAATTAGGCCAATTTGAAACAAGGGCAAATTTTATCTTTCAAAAATAGTCATCTTACTAATAATTAAATTTCTTTTATCAAAACGACCTGATTAACATTTTAACTAATTAAATAAACTAATTGATTAGGCTAATGTATATTTTTTGTGACTTTTATATATTAATCTATCAATTAAAGGGTAATTAATTTTTAAAAATGCGAATTAAACCTAAGATTACATGAAATGAAAAAGGTGATTTTTTTTTTATGATTTTTCAATAATTTTAAAATATTAAACATGCATGAAATTCAACTAAATAAAGAAAAGTTCCTCAAATTCATTAGAAGTTATTTTTTGATTATTTTTAGGGGTAATTTCCATGCGGGGAAAAAATTGGGTGTTCACACTAAGTACATCAAAGATATAGTGGCTCACAAGAGAAAATTGACTGAGTTTGAGACAGTTGCACTTACTGAGGAGTGCACTTCAAAGGTCCAGAACAAGCTCCCTCAAAAGCTTAAGGATCCTGGCAGTTTCACCATTCCTGTGCGAATTGGCAATATTGATGTGGGTCGTGCTCTGTGTGATTTGGGGGCAAGCATCAATCTGATGCCCCTGTCTTTGTTCAAGCAATTGGGTTTGGGAGCTCCGAGACCCACTACTGTGATGCTACAATTAGCTGACAAATCCATAGCCCACCCTGAGGGAGTTATCAAAGATGTGCTGCTGCAGATTGGGAAATTCATCTTCCCAACTGATTTCATTATTCTTGACTTTGAGGCTGATGCACAAGTTCCAATCATATTGGGGCGACCTCTCTTGGCTACATGTGATGCAATAATAAAAGTGAGAGAGGGAAAAATGATAATGATGGTGGATGACGAGGAAGCAATATTCAATGTGTACAAAGCAATCCAACTTCCCAGCCACTATGAGGAGCTTTCCATGATATCTGTTGTTGATGTCACGACCCAAAATCTATAGGTCGTTATTGCGCCGGACACCACTGTCAGGCAAGCCACCCCTCAATAAGTTAAGATACTTTCCTGTTTAACATTTTCGAGCTCATTGCCTTTTTCTGCATTTTGTAATCAAAATGAATAAATTTTCGTGAATTAAACATGACAGGAAATCAATTTAGTATAATAAGATAAATCTCATCACATCCCCAGAACCCGGTGACACAAGTACATGAGCAAATTCTATGAATTTATACAAATACTACAAAAGCTTGTCCGAAATACAAGTTGGACAAAGAATTTAAAATAAATACAAATACATATGAGGAAGACTCTGCCGGCTGCGGGTCGTCTCCAGATGATGCAGCTCGTCTAAGTCTCCAAGTCAGCCTCATTGCAATGAATGCACCCGTGCAACAAAAATGCATAGGAAGTGTAGTATGAGTACGAAAATAACATGTACTCAGTAAGTATCCCGCCTAACCTCATAGAGCTAGTGACGAGAGGTCGAATTAGACACTTGCTAGAGGTCAATTTATATATAATCAAGTGTGACGCTAAGCATGATTTTCATAAGCAATTTATTAAGTTCAGGAATAATTAATGTCAACTCCTTCCACTTTTAATACTTAAATTCTTCGTCATATAAATAACAATTAATCAACATGGGTAGTTTAATCAAATAACAACCCAAATCAACGGGAAGGAACGACTTCTTCCAAAAACAAAGAATCTTTAATAACTCAAAATCTCTGTCATTTCAATTACAATTTTAAATTTTAAGCCAGTAATAAGGCAAAAATATAGCAACTACGCAGCAAATATCATGCGCAAGCAATGCCGAGGGTCGAACGGCGCAGACCAACAATAATAAAATGTGCACTGCCGAGGGTCGAACGTCCCGAACTATAGATTCATCTATTTCCCCACTCGCGAATAAATCATGCGACACAGTCAACATAATAATAATAATAATACGGCTAGCCTGCTCGCGAATCATACCTGCGACTGAGGTGCTCATACGTACACGTATTCACATAAATGAAATCCATATTTTTATCCAAGAAGACAAATTCTCAAAGAAGCGATAAAAATCTCTTTAGTTAGACATGAAGATAGTATTCGGAATACATTTTTCTAAAAATTAGTTTGCCAAGTTTAACAATATTCAATAATATGCCCTTGTCAGGAACTTAATAATCCACAGGGAAATTCAATCCTCTTTCCAAATAATTGAGAAAAGTATACTCCATCCTTTTTAAGAAATTAAATTATCAATTCAATAGCATTTTCAGCCTATTATTATGACAGGATCACATGTACAACACGTAAAGCATGCTAGTGGGTTCTAGACTACCCGAACATGGCATAACAGTAGCTACGCACGGACTCCCGTCACCTCGTGCCTACATAGCACCCGCAAATAATTTCATATATTCATTTAATTCACCTAGGGGGACAATTCCCCCTCACAAGGTTAGAAAGGAGACTTACCTCGCTCCGAAATTCCATAAACGGCCTCCAAGCCTACCCGACGACTCCAATCGATGCACAACGCTCCAAAACTACCCAAATGATGATAAACCAATGCAAATATACTCAATTCTTTGCTAAAAATTCAGATTATAAAATTTTCCAACTCCGCTTAGTTAAATGACCAAAATTCCCTCTAGCCCACGCGCCCGGAAACTGACGAAGCTCACAAAATCCGACAACCCATTCCGATACAAGTTCAACCATGCAAAAATTATCGAATTCCGATATCGGATTGGCTTTCGAATCTTAAATTTTTGTTTTTGGAAGATTTGCAAAAAAAATAAAATTTTCTTTAATAAATTCATGGATTCATGATGTAGATGAGTATGGAATCATGAAATATAATCAATATAGGGTAAGGAACACTTAACCCAATGTTTTCCCGTGAAAATCGCCCTAAAATCGCCCAAAAATTGCCCAAGAACCGTGCTCCAAAAATCCAAAACGAAATGAAGGAAATGAGCATTTTTGGCCCTTAAGTTTCTGCCCAGCCGTCACTAAAAGTCCATTTTCGTCGCTAAAGGTCGTCACTAAAAGTCCACTAGAAACAGCTTTACCAGCCCCTGTTCTATCGATCATAGCTTTAAGTACTAATGTCCAAATGATGAATGATTTAACATTCTGAAAACTAGATTGCAAGGGCGACAACTTTCATGTTTTACACATTTCGAGATTACTAATAGATATTGAGATATAAGCTTCCAAAGTAGGCTCCTTACATCAGAAATTTCTGGGGGAAATGATAAAACAGCTTTACCGGCCTTCATTCAATCGATCATAACTTTATGTACAAATAATCAAATGGTGAATGGTTTATCTTTATGGAAACTATAATGCAAGGGCTACAACTTTTATGTTTTGAACGTTTCCAGATTCGTTTTATAGTTTTATATATATGCCTCCAAAGTCAGCTCCACGGTACACTAATTGCTGTCCAAATCTGCAGAACCAACACTTTTTTTTTTTGTCTGAATTCATTCCGTTATCCTTCCGAAATCCACCTGAGGCCCTCGGGACCTTAACCAATTATACATACATGTCCCAAAATATGATACAAACTCGCTCGAGGCCTCAAATCACATCAAACAACGTCGAAATCATGAATCGCACTAAAATTCAACTTTATGAACTTTGAAATTTCAAACTTTTGCATCCGATGCCGAAACCTATCAAATCACGTCCGATTGACCTCAAATTTTGCACACAAGTCATATTCGACATTACACACCTGCTCCAACTTCCGGAATCGCATTCCGACCCCGATATCAAAATCTCCACTTCCGGTCGGATTCTTCAAAAACCTTCAAATTTCTATCTTTAGCCAAATGGCTTCAAAATGACCTTCGGACATCTGAATTCACTTATGATCGGGTCTCCAACTCCAGAATCACCATACGGAGCTATTCTCAGACTTGGAATCCCAAACGGACATCAATATCTCTGAAATGCGCTTTAAGCCAAACTTAGGAATTTCCTTCAAAATGCTAACTTCCACATTATATGCCGAAACGCTCCCGGGTTATCCAAAACCCGATCCGGACATACGCCCAAGTTTGAAATTATCATACGAACCTGCTGGAACCTTCGGATCCTGATTCCGAGGTCATTTACTCAAAATTCCAGTCTTACTCAATTTCTTCAACTTAAGGCTTCTGAAATAAGAATTTTCCTTTCAATTTAACTCTGAACTTCTTGAATTTCAACTCTGACCATACACACAAGTCACAATACTCGAAATGAAGCTATTCATGACTTCCAATCGCTGAACGACGCGCTAGAGCTCAAAACGACCGGTCGGGTCGTTACATTCTCCCCCACTTAAACAGACGTTCGTCCTCGAACGTGCCAAGAACTTCTCTTGGGTTATTTGAAATCATTGTTTAGCACGTCGTGCACCTGCCCGTGCTACCACAACCCAGTTGAGCACACAAGCTTGATCAAATCTTAAGATATACTATTCATACAATAAGTTCCGAACTCAGTTCCAACACCTGAAATTCTCTGCCATGCCTGATTCTAATATTTGAACACCGTATCAACTACCATACGAGGCACCAGAACATCACTGCGTGCCTTTGCTGAATCAACACCATACACCGCCTGATCCGTTATCTGACCACAATGACGCTCCCTGAACCTTAATGGCCAGAATTTTGCGAATTTGATGCTCTCAAAGCACCTTATAAGATACACGCATACATCTTGCTATAATGCTGACGATACCACCGCAACGGAGGAAATGTGTAGAAATTCCTAACCAACTGCAGAGTTAACTAAACATTGAAATCCTTTCTCCTAACTAAGATCATCATCTCATTACAACCAATGATGGTGATTGTCCTGTAATATACTTGCATAGTCTTATCACACCGATCCCAGATTTATAAATTTTGTCTCACCCAGTATGAACTGCTCAGACAACCAATCACCCCAAACACGACCATTAGCCTTACACGATGCCACAATGCGCCAATAGGCCACAATTCGAACACGACACATAAGGAAATGACTCCGGAAGGGACTACTCAACTCACGCAACTAATATGAACTTTCCTCAGAAAATTATGAAGTAAAATACAAGAAAATATTACAGCCTTGCTCAACATCACATTGTTGCGGCGTGTAACCCGATCCAAATAACATACCCGTGGCGGCGTGCCACCTGATCCCATCATAAGATTTACATAAATAAAATATACACGGAGCTGAATTGCTCACTATTACCAATCACTGAATATCGGTCATAAGCACGCTAAGTGCATAATACCATTCCGGGGAGACTGATAGAGCCATATGCTACAAAACTCCAGCACGACTGAGGTGCGATATATAATCTGAAATCCCAGGAGCCATCCTGCTCACATAACCTCATCACTACGCGGAACCTCAACACATAAGAAATTATCAAGCCGTTTCACCACTCACACGGCAAAATCACAATATCACATGAATTTGACGAAGACGGGACAACACCTGATATCCCAATACCCCTCCTTGAGGAGCGTTATACAGAAATGAACACATCTGACTCGCATGAAGCCCATAATTTGTTTAAATCCATTCATTCACTTCAAGCCCGTTCTGATCGCACTGAACTAGGCTGATAGCCTTACCTGGGTCCATAATACCTCAATTCCTCTCATAATACACAAGAACAACCATCATATCCGGGACAAACTCCCCACAATCTACCATCAACTGAACCGAACGCCTTCCAGGCATAAATTCTCAATTAAGCAATATTGCACTCCTTTATACTTGGTCTAATTCTTCAACCAATCAAGTGACTACATGCCACACTTATGCAATCTTCCCGCGGTCATGCTCCCACGGCCTTCCACACAAGGTAACAAGTATGCACATCCATACCACCGACCACCCTAAGGCTGTAAAACAATTCAAGGACCCGTAACCAGGATGCAAAGCCTCTTTCACCAAACACCGAACTCAGATGACACTGAAGACAACATCAGTTTTTCTAAACATTCACATCCATTGCTCTTGCTCCTCCGAGCTCATGACATCCTTGTTGACACCGAACCGCAATCCGATTCTTACTTTCAGCTCCACACTGAACTACTGCACCCAACACATCGATATGGAGTAGCATAGGAGTTCCATCATAACTCCTGAACCGTTATTAGGGTGAACACTTCATCATATATAGGAACCTTTACGTAACTCAATTCCTGAGGACCATAACAACACACAAGTGATCTCTCACAATCACAATACATGCAAATCCTTAAGTAGTGGTCTGAACCACCATAATCCTTCCGAGACCCGCCTACACCTAACAGGCCATAACACTTGAATGCTTCCAACTGAAACCTATTACGACGGCCGACAGGCCCCACACATATCTGCACATACCATACACATACTCAATCATGCCGAAGGAACTGATCACTGCCGTACTTGTGCCATTTCAACCATGGCTAACCAATCTATCTTCTTTTAATCATCTTTAACTGCCTCAAAGATAATAGTAACTTCCTTCAACTCATAGCAGCTCAACCCTCACTCATCCCGAGTTACCTTGATTCACGAGACCAGGCTGCCTAAATTCCGCAACCCGTCTCACAACCTCCTGATAATCTTTCTTCAACCCGGAGTCTATTTCTCTTACTCCTCCGATACTATCCAGCGTGATGAAATAACATAGAACACTCCAACCATCTTCCTTCCTCTTAGAGATTATACTACAAAAGCTCGATTCTTAATTATACTGCTGCCTGAAACCCTTAAACACCGCATTCTCTAACTTTCGAGTTCATTAGGACCACTATTGAGAGTCAGCCACTCTGACTGGCCCCGAATACAATCAACTCCAAGGCTCTCCTAGCACATGAACACCCTTTCAACGAAGCACGTGACTGAGTCGCTACCCTTACAACTTGCCTACGCCTTAAGTACAAATTCTTAATCTTCCATAGCCTAACCCTGGTCCAATAGGACCAATTTGCACATATTTATCATATGCTATGCTCACTTACCGCTTTACTCCTTTCTCTTAGTTGTAACGACTTACCAATACATTGACAATCCGAAATCCCATGAGGACACAACCCTACAACCCAATTGCAGGTAGTGGGGCTCCCCCACTTAGCCCAAAGCTACTTCCTGCACTACTCCAGACACTGCTGAGATCTGTTCTCCTTTGACGACATGACCTTGTTCCACCAATCCATCCAATTCTTCCGATTTCTCCTGTTAGCCCTCCTTAAATATTTGAATTTTCTAACACCATTCACACATTTTACCTCCTACTGACTAGCCACTAGGACTCCGCACAGAACTTACCAACCCTACAACCGCTAACGTACTCACAGAAGACAACCCACGCGAGGAAAGTAGCCAACTGACACCTACCATTACGCTATGCTTCACTCTTTCTACAATACCAAGACCCCCATCCTGAGCATGTACCGATTTATCGACCTTACCAATCTGCTCCTCATGAAAACCTACTAAATGCACTACTACATCTTCTGATTCACCACTATGCTGCCGCTCTCCCACTTGGCCCAACTTATTCCCTCAAGCACTACCTAACCTCCTCTCCTTACACCTGATCTTTTAGAATTGGCACCACTGCCCAACACTTCTCACATATCTTCCTCCGTCGAATGGTTCCCACTTGCTGCCTCAATTCAATACCATTCTCCGTAGCTCTTAAACCGGTAGATCGCCACAACTTTAAATCTTTACGAAGATCATCTTCCTCGAGCCGCCTTCATTAAAAGTGCTTATTCAATATGGAACCACAGCACCCCACGACCTCTAACGACCACTTGTTCAACACTAATTCACAACACTCCAACCCAACGCAACCGAATAGCTATAACGTCGGCGAACTTAACACATTCCATTTGATCAAAGGCGACGATAGCTTATTACAGGTGAGTACTCCACCTCACTTGAAAACACCAATCCTTACTATTTTATCAGCCCAAAACCTGATCATTTATAATCCAAATGGTTTTCCTCCACCGGAACAGAAATACTGAAGTCTCGAAATCACACTCTGAGAAGACCTCCCTTCAAACCGTTTATCACCCCAACACATGGGCAAACATTCTATCCTCATATCAACATCGCGCCATAACCAATCGTAAGTTTCATAACCACCTGAGCATGGCCTCAAAGTTCTCAGAAATACAGCTACTGAGCTGAGATGACATAAAATTCTTCCGCAGAACAACGATGATAGCCTCAATCAACTACGCTGGGAGAAACATCCCGCACCACATCCATAGTATCATTAAAAGTCCTCAACCCTCGATTCATAACAAGCGCTTCGCGACGCGTAAGATTGAGTAGGAAGAAGCATAGGCATAAGCCTTAAAGGAATCAAGTCGCACGATGAGGAATCAAGAAGGGAAGTACTCCTAACAGCCCTGTAGCCTCTCGAAGATAAGTACAGACGTCTCCGTACCGATCCACAAGACTCTACTAGACTTTCATGACTCGTGAAACCTACGGGAACTTAGAGCTCTGATACCATGTTGTCACGATCCAAAATCTATAGGCCGTGATGGCGCCGAACACCACTGTCAAGCAAGCCACCCCTCAATAAGTTAAGATACTTTCCTGTTTAATATTTTCGAACTCATTGCCTTTTCCTGCATTTTGTAATCAAAATGAATAAATTTTCGTGAATTAAACATGACAGGAAATCAATTTAGTATTATAAGATAAATCTCATCACATCCCAGAACCCGGTGACACAACTACATGAGCAACTTCTATGAATTTATACAAATACTACAAAAGCTTGTCCGAAATACAAGTTGGACAAGGAATTTAAAATAAATACAGATACATATGAGGAAGACTCTGCCGGCTGCGGGTCGTCTCCGGATGATGCAGCTCGTCAAAGTCTCCAAGTTAGCCTCATCGCAATGAATGCACCTGTGCAACAAAAATGCACAAAGTGTAGTATGAGTACGAAAACAACGTGTACTCAGTAAGTATCCCGCCTAACCTCAGAGAGGTAGTGACGAGAGGTCGAATTAGACACTTGCTAGAGGTCAATTTATATATAATCAAGTGTGACTCTAAGCATGATTTTCGTAAGCAATTTATTAAGTTCAGGAATAATTAATGTCAACTCCTTCCACTTTTAATACTTAAATTCTTCGTCATATAAATAACAATTAATCAAAATGGGTGGTTTAATCAAATAACAACCCAAATCAACGGGAAGGAATGACTTCTTCCAAAAACAAAGAATCTTTAATAACTCAAAATCTCTGTCATTTCAATTACAACTTAAAATTTTAAGCCAGTAATAAGGCAAAAACATAGCAACTACGCAGCAAATATCATGCGCAAGCAATGCCGAGGGTCGAACGGCGCGGACCAACAATAATAAACTGTGCACTGCCGAGGGTCGAATGGCCCGAACCATAGATGCATGTATTTCCCCGCTCGCGAATCAATCATGCGACGCGGTCAACATAATAATAATAATACGGCTAACCTGCTCGCGAATCATACCTGCGACTCAGGTGCTCATACGTACACGTATTCACATAAAGGAAATCCATATTTTTATCCAAGAAGACAGTTTCTCAAAGAATCGATAAAAATCTCTTTAGTTAGACATGAAGATAGTATTCGGAATACATTTTTCTATAAATTAGTTTGTCAAGTTTAACAATATTCAATAATATGCCCTTGTCAAGAACATAATAATCCATAGGGAAATTCAATCCTCTTTCCAAATAATTGAGAAAAGTATACTCCAGCCTTCTTAAGAAATTAAATTATCAATTCAATAAAGCATGTACAACACGTAAAGCATGCTAGTGGGTTCTAGACTACCCGGACATGGCATAACAGTAGCTACGCACGGACTCCCGTCACCTCGTGCCTACATAGCCCCCGCAAATAATTTTATATATTCATTTAATTCACTTAGGGGGATAATTCCCCCTCACAAGGTTAGAAAGGAGACTTACCTCGCTCTGAAATTCCATAAACAACCTCCAAGCCTTCTCGACGATTCCAATCGATGCACAACACTCCAAAACTACCCAAATGATGATAAACCAATGAAAATATACTCAATTGTTTGCTAAAAAATTCAGATTATAAAATTTCCCAACTCCGCTTAGTGAAATGACCAAAATGCCCTCGGGCCCACGTTCCCGGAAACTGACGAAGCTCACAAAATCCGACAACCCATTCCGATACAAGTTCAACCATGCAAAAATTATCGAATTCGATATCGGATTGGCTTTCGAATCTTAAATTTTTGTTTTTGGAAGATTTGCAAAAAAATAAATTTTTCTTTAATAAATTCATGGATTCATGATGTAGATGAATATGGAATCATGAAATATAATCAATATAGGGTAAGGAACACTTAACCCAATGTTTTCCCGTGAAAATCGCCCTAAAATCGCCCAAAAATCGCTCAAGAACCGTGCTCCAAAAATCCAAAACGAAATGAAGGAAATGAGCATTTTTGGCCCTTAAGTTTCTGCCCAGCCGTCACTAAAAGTCCATTTTCGTCACTAAAGGTCGTCACTAAAAGTCCACTAGAAACAGCTTTACTAGCCCCTGTTCAATCGATCATACCTTTCAGTACAAATTTCTAAATGATGAATGTTTTGACATTATGAAAACTAGATTGCAAGGGATACAACTTTCATGTTTTACACATTTCGAGATTACTAATAGATATTGAGATATAAGCTTCCAAAGTAGGCTCCTTACATCAGAAATTTCTGGGGGAAATGATAAAACAGCTTTTCTGGCCTTCATTCAATCGATCATAACTTTATGTACAAATATCCAAATGGTGAATGGTTTATCTTTATGGAAACTAGAATGCAAGGGATACAACTTTTTTGTTTTGAACGTTTCCAGATTCGTTTTATAGTTTGATATATATGCCTCCAAAGTCAGCTCCACGGTGTAGTAATTGTTGTCCAAATCTGCAGAACCAACATTTTTTTTTTGTCTGAATTCATTCCGTTAACCTTCCGAAATCCACCTGAGGCCCTCGGGACCTTAATCAATTATACCAACATGTTCCAAAATATGATACAAACTCGCTCGATGCCTCAAATCACATCAAACAACGTCGAAATCATGAATCGCACTAAAATTCAACTTTATGAACTTTGAAATTTCAAACTTTCGCATCCGATGCCGAAACCTATCAAATCACGTTCGATTGACCTCAAATTTTGCACACAAGTCATGTTCGACATTACACACCTGCTCCAACTTCAGGAATCGCATTCCGACCCCGATATCAAAATCTCCACTTCCGGTCGGATTCTTCAAAAACCTTCAAATTTCTATCTTTAGCCAAATGGCTTCAAAATGACCTTCGGACATCTGAATTCACTTCCGATCGGGTCCCCAACTCCAGAATCACCATACGGAGCTATTCTTAGACTCGGAATCCCAAACGGATATCAATATCTCTGAAATGCGGTTTAAGCCAAAGTTAGGAATTTCATTCAAAATGCTAACTTCCACATTATATGCCGAAACGCTCACGGGTTATCCAAAACCCGATCCGAACATACGCCCAAGCCCGAAATCATCATACAAACCTGGTGGAACCTTCAGATCCTGATTTTGAGGTCATTTACTCAAAATTCTAGTCTTACTCAATTTCTTCAACTTAAGGCTTCTGAAATAAGAATTTTCCTTTCAATTTAACTCTGAACTTCCTGAATTTAAACTCTGACCATACACACAAGTCACAATACTCTAAATGAATCTATTCATGACTTCCAACCGCTGAACGACACGCTAGAGCTCAAAACGACCGGTCGGGTCGTTACAGTTGAGGTTGATGAGCAACTCCTTGACACGAGTGTACATCTAGACGATTCTCTAGAGAAAGCACTCATGTTGTTTGATAGAATGATTATTGATGAGAAGGTTGAGGAGATGATACATATCCTAGATGCATCTTGTGCGTACATGCATGGGAGAACCCCATTCGAACCTCTCAATAGGCCGAGTGGGCCTTCGCCAAAGCCATCAATTGAAGAAGCTCCAAAAATGGAGCTTAAGCCCCTACCCCCTCACCTTCAATATGTTTATTTGGGGAACTCTAACACTTTACCTGTTATTGTTTCTTCTGAACTGTCTGAATTGCAGGAAGAGAAGTTATTGAGAGTGCCAAGGGAGCACAAGAGAGCAATTGGATGGACAATGTCTGACATAAAAGGCATTAGTCCAGCTTTCTGCATGCATAAAATCCTCATGGAGGAAGGGCACAAGACAAGTGTAGAGCAACAACGCCGACTGAATCCAATCATGAAAGACGTTGTAAGAAAAGAAGTGATTAAGTGGCTTGATGCAAGTATTGTATTTCCTATTACTGACAGTAAGTGGGTAAGCCCCGTTCAATGTGTACCTAAGAAAGGAGGGATGACTGTGGTGGTCAATGAAAATAATGATTTAAATTCTACAAGAACTGTCACCAGGTGGAGAATTTGCATTGACTATAGAAAATTGAACAATGCCACTCGGAAAGACCATTTCCCCCTCCCCTTTATTGACCAAATACTTGACAGATTAGCTCGCTAGGAATACTACTATTTCCTGGATGGTTATTTGGGGTATAATCAGATTGCTATAGCCC
Organism: Nicotiana undulata; assembly: GCA_005239495.1. NCBI lineage: Eukaryota > Viridiplantae > Streptophyta > Magnoliopsida > Solanales > Solanaceae > Nicotiana > Nicotiana undulata. Next base: position 4,684 of record MDKH01057270.1, on the reverse strand, counting down.
CTGAAGACCAAGAGAAAACCACATTTACGTGTCCCTATGGCACGTATATGTTCAAACGAATGCCCTTTGGTCTCTGTAATGCACCTGCGACTTTTCAAAGGTGTATGATGGCTATTTTTACTGGCATGGTTGAATGATGTGTGGAAGTATTCATGGATGACTTTTCTGTGTTTGGGCACTCTTTTGATAATTGTTTAATGAACCTTGATAAAGTACTTGCTAGATGTGAAGAGACAAACCTGGTCCTAAACTGGGAAAAGTGCCATTTCATGGTACGTGATATAGTCTTGGGGAATAAAGTGTCAAATAATGGTTTGAAGGTGGATAGAGCAAAAGTGGAGGCGATTGAAAGATTTCCCCCACTGATCTCCGTCAAAGGCATTCGCAGCGTTTTGGGCCATGCAGGTTTTTATCGTCGTTTCATTAAAGATTTTTCGAAAGTTTCTTCTCCTTTGTGTAGGCTCTTAGAGAAAGATGTCCCCTTCAAGTTCGATGATGCATGTCTGAAAGCATTTGAGGAGCTGAAGGGAAATCTGGTGACTGCACCAATTATTGTCACTCCGGATTGGGAGAAACCCTTTGAGCTAATGTGCGATGCAAGTGACATAGCAATCAGAGCTGTTTTGGGGCAGAGGAGAAACAACATATTCCACTCCATCTACTATGCGAGCAAGACTCTTAATCCAGCCCAGATGAATTACACAGTTACTGAGAAAGAGTTGCTTGCAGTGGTGTGGGCGTTTGACAAGTTCAGATCCTATCTAGTGGGGACAAAAGCCATCGTCTACACAGACCATTCAGCTATCAGGTACCTATTTGAGAAGAAAGACTCCAAGACAAGGATGATTTATTGGGTCCTACTCCTACAAGAATTTGACTTAGAGATCCGAGATCGAAAAGGGAAAGAAAATCAAGTAGCTGATCACTTATCCCGACTCGAAAATCGGAGCCACATAGCTGAAGTGGGGTCAATCAAAGAAACATTCCCCGACGAGCAGTTATTAGCTATCACCTCAGGTGAATCCCCATGATATGCTGATTATGTGAATTTTATTGCAAGTGGGGTGACGCCACCGGAATTGACACCTGACAATAGAAGAAGATTCTTACATGATGTGAGGCTCTACATATGGGATGAGCCATTCTTATATAGGCAGTGCGCAGATCAGTTGGTGCGGAGATGTGTTCCTGAGGAAGAGATGAATGCAATATTGCATGACTGCCATGCTTCACCATATGGCGGTCATTACGGTGGAGATAGAACTGCTTAAAAGGTGCTACAATCAGGGTTCTATTGGCATAAACTGTTTAAGGATGCACATGCCTTTGTTAAAAGTTGTGGCAGATGCCAAAGAACTGGAACTATCACGAAGAAGCACGAGATGCCCCTACAGAATATCCTAGCAGTTGAGCTTTTTGATGTTTGGGGGATTGATTTCATTGGACCATTCCCATATTCTAATGGTCACAGGTACATCCTAGTGGCGATTGACTATGTGCCTAAGTGGGTCGAGGCCATTGCTCTTCCTACTAATGACCCAAAGGTGGTGGTAAGTTTTGTCAAAAAGCACATCTTCACACGTTTTGGGACTCCAAGAGTGTTGATAAGTGATGGTGGTACTCACTTTTGTAACAAATTGCTGAATAATGTTCTTGCAAAATATGGGGTCAAGCACAAGGTTTCCACTGCCTATCATCCCCAAATGAGTGGTCAAGTGGAAGTGTCAAATAGAGAGGTGAAGCGGATTTTGGAGAAAACAGTGAGTGGGAATAGAAAAGATTGGGCCACGAAATTGGATGACGCATTGTGGGCATATCAAACTGCCTACAAGACCCCCATTGGGACTTCTCCGTATAGGTTGGTTTATGGGAAAGCATGCCATTTGCCTGTTGAGATGGAACACAAAGCTTATTGGGCGATTAAAAAGCTAAATATGGAGATGGACTCAACTGGTGAAAAGAGATTGCTGCAATTAAATGAGCTTGATGAGCTTCGACTGCACGCATATGAAAATGCCAACTTATATAAAGAAAAGACGAAAAGGTGGCATGACAAGCACATAAAACAGCGTGAGTTCGAACAAGGCCAAGAAGTTCTCTTGTTCAACTCAAGGTTGAAGCTTTTCCCCGGAAAGATTAAATCTCGTTGGTCAAGTCCTTTCGTTGTGGTAAGTGTAAGGCCTCAAAGAGCGGTGTAGTTGCGTGATATGATCTCGACAAGCACATTCTTAGTAAATGGTCAGAGAATTAAGCACTATTGGGGTGGTGACATTGCACGTCACAAGACCTCGATGGACTTGGATGATGCATAAACATGTGTTGAGTCATGCCGCGACGTTAAATCAAGCGTTTCATGGGTGGCAACCCATTGATTGTTGTACACGTCGTGCCGCGATGTTAAATCAGGCGCTGCGTGGGAGGCAACCCATGATAGTAGTATTTTGTTAACACGTTTTTGGTGTATAGGACAGTTGTGGAGGGTGTTGAGCAAAAGCCTGGGGCATAACACAAATCTGGTAAGGTGAAAACGAGGTAAAAACTGAGTAAATTGCAAAACCAAGCTGACAAACCTCGAAAATCATCACCGCGGCGCGATCGCGGTAAAAGACTTTCTCAGTCACTCACCGCGATCGCGGTGGACTACGACGCGACCGCGGTGAAATACCCTCTCAGTCACTTACCGCAACCGCAGTCGACTGCGGTGAAAGACCCTCTCAGTCACTCACCGCGACCGTAGTCGATTGCGACGCGACCGCGTTTAACCCTTTTCGTGCCCAGGTAAGTCTGCTGACTTAAAAAATTTTCGTTTTTCTTTTATTTTATTTCGTTTTAATTCAAAAAAAAAAGAAATTCCCCCACCCTAACTCATTAACCCCACTACTCCCCATAAACCTTCCCCCTCCCTCTTACACTAAACCCAACGCCTCTTCCTCCTTCTTCTTCTCTTCTCTTTCTCCTTCAATAATCCAACAACTCCTAACCTTCCTCCCCCTTATCTTCAACCCCAACGCCTTCCCCCTCTAACTCCACCATTGTATCCTCCTCAAGTAAGTTCTCTTCTTTTCTCTTTTTTCTTTTTTGTACATTGGTTTTATTTATTTAGTTATTTTGTTGTCGATCTTGGTTGTTTTTGGATATTGATGGTTCCACACAAAGTTTTGTTTTGTATATGGTGGGTGTGGCCACTTTGGGGCTAATTTATGATAGTTGAGGGTATGTTCAAAGTTTTTAGTATCTTGTGTGGGGTGGGGTGGGGTGGTTAATGTCGCATGGGTGTTGAAAAATAAATGATTTTACTCTATTTAGGGGGCTTATGTGGGTCGGTTGTGTTAATAATTGAGGCACATTACTGTCGATGGGGGCCTACGCAGGTTGGTATGTTGAAAGTTGAGGCAACTGTAGTGACGTTGGAGCTTGTAGTGTATGTTTTGATATGGGTGTCCCCCCCCATTAATGATGTACATTGGCCACTTGTGGCGAGTTTGGTTTGTTTGGGTAACCAGCGGGTGGTGAAATCTGAGTAACCACCCGACTGGCACATTGCTAGGCTTCTCTTGATTGTGTCCCTCTCTGGTTGCAGGAATCATGGCCCCCCGAAAGCGCAGAAACACGGGCAGCACCTCTTCAGCGCCTACCTGGGACGACACCTGTTTTTTGTCCCAGGAGGCAGAGGACCGATTCAATGCAAAGGCTGCCAAAACTTGTGTCCCTGAAGTACTAGTAGACCAAGAAGCCCTCCTAGCTGACAGCCCCGCCATATATGAGGAGATCCGGCGGCGGGGGTTGGACTTTTTGTTTGAGAAGTCGGAGACAACCAACATAGTGATGGTTCGGGAGTTCTATGCGAACTACCCGGAACATATGTGCCGCTCTGTCATTGTTAGGGACAAGGTGGTGGAGGCCTCTGTGGCGAGAATTCATCACGTTTATAGGATACCACAGTTCACCGGCGAAGTCGATTACTACTAGGCCCATCAATCTCCATCGGTGAATTGGAACATGCTCATTGAATCTATCTGTGTGGATGGTCAGCCTCTCTGGGTGAAGGAGAACATTACACTCCATTCTAGTTCTTTCACTTGGGAGGCCAAGTGCTGGTTCACCATGATTTGTAGCCGGTTCTTGCCCACTAGCAACACTATTGATGTGAATGGCCCGCGTTCATTGTTGGTGTGGTGCTTCGTCAATAGGATGGACTTCGATGCTGCCCATATCATTGGGGATGAAATGTTTACCCGGTCGCCTTTGCTAACCAAAGGGTTTTACTTCCCCTCACTTGTCACAAGGTTGTGCAAACTGGAAATGTGCCCACCAACCCTGGTGATGGGAATTTGGCAAAGAAGGCTGCATTCCGAGCTGCTAAGATAACTGTGGGAAAAGATGTCACCACGCCCATTGAGATTGATGATGATGAGGCTGTCCCACCCCCTGTTGCACCACCACGGAGATCCCACGATGGGTCAGGACCCTCTAGGTCCCGGTCGGGCACCATACTGCCCACTTTGGATGAGGAGGTGGCTAACCCCGTTGAGCTTATAGCCTGTTTCTTTGATGACCCTATAACAGCCCCTATATGTGTTTGAATATCTTGATTGTTTGAACCCTGTATCTCCTATGAGCACTTGAATTGTTAAAAAAAATAAAAATATGTATATATATATATATATATATATATATATATATA
>ML296962.1:6356-22986 GCA_005239495.1 Nicotiana undulata | reverse complement strand
AACAACAATTGGAAATAACTCAATGAAACCCAATAAACACGCGAACCTCAACAATTATAAATAATAAACTGACTTTTTCTTCTAACCTCTCAACCATGAAACCAACAGGAATATCAAAATATATATATTTATTTCATAAAAACAATACCAAACCTCTCAACCATGTTTATATGACAAGGGAACCAGTTCAAACAACCAATACTCTTTCCAAATAGTCACAACGATAACTAACAACAATTCAACAAGGCCAAATAGTCATAGAAACAATAATGAACATGTAACAGTTAAAACAATGATCAAATAAGTGGGAACGGGAAAGGGGATCATGTTTAACAAACGATTTGGGTGGTGCATAGATACTCGTCACCACACCTATACACCACACCCATGCAATTCACGTAGCAAACAAGTGGGGAGTCCTATTCCCTCGAGCTAAAGTTAGGCCAAACACTTACCTCAATTCCGCAGGCCACTCACAGCTCAATTGTTGCTTTTTCTTTTGAATTCACCTCTAAATTGCTCGAATATAATCAAAATTAACTTAATATAATTAACTAATGCTAAAGGAACTAAATTTATTGAAAAATATAATTTTTCCTAAATTTTCTCAAATAAAGTGAAAACCCGACCCCGGGCCCGCTTGGTCTAAACTTGGGGTTCAGACCAAATTACGTTTACCCATTCACCCACGAACCCAAATATACAATTAATTTATAAATCCGACCTCAATTCGAGGTAAAGATTTGATTTTTATAAAATTCCCTAATTCTACCCAAACCCTCAATTTTTACCATGAAAATTCTTAGTTTTTGATTTAAAAGTGATGAAAAACAATGGGTAATTGAAAGAGTAAAGTTTAGAATTGATTACCTATGACTTGGGGATGATATTTGGTGAAGAAATTCGTTCATATGACTGTGGGGTTCGAAAATTTGAAGAAGAAGAAGTCTACCCGTTTTGTATTTATTTTTCTGCCAGTTGATCTGTCTCGTTTCTCGTGCCAAACGATCCCTAAACTCGATTTTCTTGTGTCCAATGGATTCCTTGTAAAATTCTAATGAATTTAGGCTTTTGAATCACTCAATTTTACCTTATAATGAAGGAGATATGTAGGTTTTAAGATTTGTAAATAGTGCAGGTTTTTAATACGCCGTCAGGGGCAAATTCGTAATTAACCAGAAATATCTGGGCAACCTTGGTAAAATGGCCATAAATTCTCATACGATGTCCAAATTCGATGACTCTTTTTGCTACGGGTCTGTAATTACGATATGGATCTAATACATCATTCAAAACATAAATCGGAGCTCATTTGTTCAATATGATATCATTTATGGTTGAAGAAACGACGTCGAAACATAAGAAAGAATGAGCACAACACAACCCAAACCTATTTGAAACTCACCCGAGCCCTCGGGGATCTAAATCAAACATGCACGCAAGTCTAAAAGCATAATATGGACTTGCTCCTTCGATCAAATCATGAAAATAACATGTAAAACAACGAATTAAACCTTAAAACTCATTATTTTCCTCAAGAACACTTATAGTTCATAACTTTTCAACCGGATGTCTGAATCACGTCAAACGAACTACGTATTTCACCAAATTTCACAAGCAAGGCCTGAATATCATAACAAATCTGTACCGGTCTCCGGAACCAAAATACGGGCCTGATACCAATGACTTCAAACATTAATTCTTTTCATTATTTCATAAATATTTTAGCAAAACAATTTCTTTCAAAAATTGATTTCTAAGGCTTGGGACCTCGGAATTCATTTCCCGGCATACGCCCGGGTCCCATATTTTACTCTGGACCTCCCGGGATTGTCGGAACACAGATTTGAGTTCGTTTACTCAAAATGTTGACTCAAGTCAACTAAAACCAAATCTTGTAATTCTAAAAATTATTGTTTCTTATATTTTAACATAAAAGCTTTCCGGTTTCACGCCCGGACTGCGCACATAAACCGAGGTAGTTAAAATAAATCTTTTTATGGCTAATAAGCCTAAAACGAAATCTAAATTTATAAAATGACCCCTTGGGTCATCACATAACAGCCCTGTAGCCTCTCGAAGATAAGTACAAACGTCTCCGTACAGATCCGCAAGACTCTACTAGACTTGCTCATGACTCGTGAGACCTAAAGGAACCTAGAGCTCTGATACCATGTTGTCGCGACCCAAATTCCATAAGGTCATAATGGCGTCGGACACCACTGTCAGGCAAGCCAATCCTTAACTAGTTGGAATAATTTCTGTTTTAAACATTTTCGAAATCGTTACCTTACATTGCTTTTCATAATCAAATGAATAAATCTTCGTAAATTAAATACAACAGAAAATCAATTCAGTTTAAGAAAATAAAACCCAACGTATCCCCAGAACTCAGTGACACAAGTACATGAGCAACTTCTAAGAATTTATACAATTATACAACGCTTGTCCGAGGTACAAATTGGACAAAGACTTTAAAATAAAGTGCAAATACATAGAAGGGAGACTCTGTCAGCTGCGGAACAGCTCCGGAAGATGCAGCCCATCTAAGTCTCCAAGTCAACCACTGTGCTATGAAGGTACCTGTGCAACAAAATGCACAACAAGTGTAGCATGAGTACGAAAACAAAGTGTACTCAGTAAGTATCCCGCCTAACCTCTGAGAGGTAGTGACGAGAGGTCGAATTAGACACTTGCTATTAGTCGATTAAATATAATCAAGTGAGGTTCTAAGCATGAGTATCATATAAAATCAATTAATAACCAGGGATAAGAAACATCAAACTTATTTCAGTTTTTACACATCATTTATTCCTTATTTAAAACTGGCATTTCAACTTTTCCTTAAGCCGATAAACATGTATAAATCACAGGAAATACGCAGTTTTTATCATGTATAAATCATGGGAAATACGCAGTACTTATCATGTATAAATCACAGGAAATACGCAGCATTTATCATGCGCAATCAAAATGCCGGGGGTCGAACGGCGCGGACCAACATTAATAAAATGTGCTCTGCTGAGGATCGAACGACTCGAACCATAGATGCATCTATTTTCCCCGCTCGCGAATCGATCATGCGACGGGGTCAACATAATAGTAATAAGGCTAACCTGCTCGCGAATCATACCTGCGACTCAGGTGCTCATAGGTACACGTATTCACATAATAAATCTGCATTTTATCACGAAAACAGCTTTTCAAGAAAATGGGAAAATTCTCTTTAGGTGAACCCGAAGATAGTATTTAAATCATGTTTGAAATTAATTTTCCAAGTTCAATAATATTCAATAATAAAACCTTAACAGGAACACAATTATCCATGGAGGAATCAATTATCTTTGTAAATGATTAAGAAAGGTACACTCTATCCTTCTTAGGAAATAAATTACCATTCAATAGCACTATCAATCTAATTTTATTGGCAGGATCACATGTACAACACGTAAGGCATGCTAGTGGGTCCTAGACTACACGGACATAAGCATAATAGTAGCTATGCACGGACTCCCATCACCTCGTGCGTACGTAGCTCCGGCAAATAACAGTATATATTCATTTAGTTCACCTATGGGGACAATTCCCCCTCACAAAGTTAGAAAGGAGACTTACCTCGCTCCGAAATTCCATAACCGGCTTCCAAGCCCTTCCGACGACTCCAATTGATTCACAACGCCCCCAAAACTATCAAAATAACAGCAAACCAATGAAAATATACTCTAATATTTATTAACAATTAAAATTATATAAACTCCTATCTCCGCTCAAGGAATTGACCAAAATGCCCTCGGACCTACGTGCCCGGAATCCAAAATTTCTCAAAGATAAACTCTACCCGTAGCTTTACTAGTTCAAATATACAATTTACTCAAATATTCATGCTCAATTCGTGGCTAAAATCCAAATTACCAAATTTCTAGGTTTTCTTCAAATTTCCCAATTTTCGCACAATTTGCATGTTCAAATCCGTGTAATAACCTTGTATTTAACTTGGAAATAAGTGGAAACAACTTACCTTGTGATCCTTGACGAAATCCCCTCCTTGAAGCTCCTCAAAATCGCCCACACCAAATGAAAATAGGAGAAATGACATGATTCTAGTTTAAAAACTTTCTGCCCATGCATCATCTCCGCACCTGCGGGCTTGCACTTGCGCTTGTGCAGGTGCGCCCAAACTCTCACACCTGCGGCCTCCTCAGCTCCAGCCCAAAACTTACACATGCGGCTCCCAAAGTCGCACCTGCGGCCAAAGACTCGCAGGTGCAGTCACACCAGATGTCAGCAACTTCAACTTTCTTAAACTTCAAATATCGGTCCGTTAATCACCCGGAATCCACCTGAGGCCCTCGAGACCCCGTCCAATCACACCAACATGTCCCAAAACATGACACGGACTTGCTCGAGGCCTCAAATCACATCAAACAACATCGAAACGACGAATCTCTGTCCAATCCAAATCTTTAAGAACTTAGATATTCAAACTTCTACATCCGATGCCGAAACCCATCAAATCACATCCGATTGACCCCAAATTTTGCACACAAGTCATATTCGACATTACGGACCTGCTCTAAATTTCGGAATCACATTCCGACCCCGATATCAAAATTTTCACTTCCGGTCGGATTCTTCAAAAACCTTCAAATTTCTATCTTTAGCCAAATGACTTCAAACTGACCTCCGGACATCCGAATTCACTTCTGATCGTGCTCCCAACTCCAGAATCACCATACAAAGCTATTCCTGGACTCGGAATCCCAAACAGACATCAATATCTCTGAAATACGCTTCAAGCAAAACTTATGAAATTCCTTCAAAAATTCTGACTTCCACAATATACGCCAAAACGCTCCCGGGTTATCCAAAAACCCGATCCGGACATACGCCCAAGTCCGAAATCATCACACGAACCTGCTGGAATCTTCAGATCCTAATTCCGAGATCGTTTACTCCAAATTCCAATCTTAGCCGATTCTTCCAACTTAAGGCTTTCGAGATGAGAATCTTCCCTTTCATTCGAACTCTGAAATTCCCGAATTTCAATTCCGACCATACGCACAAGTCATAATACCTTAAATGAAGTTGTTCATGACTTCCAACCGTTGAACGACGTGCTAGAGCTCAAAACGACCGATCGAGTCGTTACAATACCTATGTGAGAAGACAGGCGAGGAGTGATATACGTAAGCATTTTCATCAATGCGAGTATTAGGGCATATTGTTTGCTTACTGATTTTAACCTATTATAACATTTGGGCACTTCCGACAGTAATGAATCACAATTACAAATCCAGAATTGTTATTAAATTCTATAGGCATATTGTCTAAGTGGAAACTGGTTTTAACTGTATATACATGATTCATAACCCTTTAATCCTATAGACATGCTTTCTAGTTATTGAACTGATATTGATCCTATAGGCATGATATCTATTATTGAATTGATTTTAATCATATAGGCATGGTATCTATTATTGAACTGATTTTACTCCTATAGGCATGATATCTATTATTGAATTGATTTTGATCCTATAGGCATGATATCTACTATACAGTATATGGGCAGAAAATTTGCACACATTGCCAGAAAATAGTTGAGTCAAATTTCGGCATATAAGCATGATTGCTACCACACTTTGTTGGACAAATTAATGCATCTTATTGGCAGGATTTCTAATAAAGCAATTTAAATCCTATAGGCAGGATTTCTAATATGCAAACACAATACAAAACTCATACGATTTTAGCAAAAGATGATGTAAAACAGGATTAACAACATGAACGAAACCCTATAGGCAGGATTTCTACCCGAATTAGCAGAAGAAAATAAGAAACCCTCCCGATTCTACTGAATACCCCAGAATTTGTTTATTACAAGGTTATTACAGACTAGATTAGTGAATGAATTACATGAGAGTAATGAAATAAACTATAGGGAGCCTTTATCAGGCCCAAATACACCTGGTCAACCCAGGCCTTCAAAGCACTTCAGCTTCTAGACTTATTCCACAGGTACAGATAGTCAATAGTGAGTGACTCCCCCATAACACATATAGAACTAGGTTTCCGGTGTGTCAAAGTTCCCAAGGGCCTCAGGGACCCAGGGCAATTCTCACACCAGAACCAAATACTCAGAAAGGATTCAAAGGAGATTAAGAACCAGTCCCCAATGTGTCAGAGTTCACAGGAGTCTCACTTGGACCCTGAGTAGTGCTCACACTAGGGTGGTTGAGGATAGAACCTAAAGGACTAGGAGTGGGAGTTTAAACGTAGAAGCATAAAAAGAGGTAGGGACAGATTTAAAACAGAGTTGATTTTAGAAGAAAACCTCATAATAGAGTTTAAAACATGGAATTTGTGGGCATAATTGCACTAAGAAAACAGATTGTCCAAGTTTGCAAAGTACAGAGTTTTAAACAAGTCACAGTCAGAAAAAGTCTGATTAAGCTAAGTGTACATGCTGACATTTTGGACAACCTCGTTTAATCACAGGATCATTTAGGCAAAATATCAAGGCAGAGAGTCAGATTATCACATGAATCCAAAGGGATGCAAGATATATTAGAAAGAAAGTTGTTAGAGCACATGAGTGGAAGAGAAAGGTTAAGCAACAATACCAATCTGTAAAGCTTTAGGATTGATTAACTAATTACATGCTAGCAGTATCCTAAGGATGCTAAGTTCAGGACATATTCAAAACTAGCATACATGAGACAAGTTTAAAGACAATAAGTTAACCTCTAGGAGGATTTATATTATTCAAAAGAATAACCAATTAACAGTATCAATTATGGGACTAGATGAGCTCATAGAAATATAAAAGTGGTAGAACATGCTCAGGATTTAAACATGTTGGTCGAACAACAGATTATGGAAGCATAGAAAATAAAATGACAAGGGATAATGTCATACCAGTTAGGCAGGGAAAGCAAGAAAAATGCCACAGTAGTTAATTCCAGAATTAATTGGCCTTCGCTTTCAGCCGGCCAAGACCAGAAACAAACGAGCAAGAAAATTAGAGTAGAAATCTAAGTTTTCAGTGAGAGTATTGATAGTTCAAGTCTCCCTAAAAGGGAAAGGGGAAAGGGTTTACAACAACAATCCCAGTTTGATCCCAACATGTGGGGTCTGGAAAGGGGAAAGGGTTTAAATAGTGGTAAAGTTAAACACACAGACAAGGAAAACAATAAATCAACCTCAAAAGAAAAGGAAAGATTAGCATGTGAAATTGATTAAGAATAAATTTAGGAGAAGTCGAGCAACCCTAGTTTTTAGGAAAACAAATATTAACAGAATATACACAAAAATAATAACATAAGATGAATATAAACCCAAATCTAACAAAAATAACTTCAAAGCAAATATAAAACTTATAAGAAACTATTCTGGATCATAAAGTCTCAATCTTTACAAAACTCTAGAAATCGATCCCAAAAGTCGACCCCCAGGCCTGCACCTCGGAACCCGACAAATTTAACAAAACCCGAAGACCCATTCTGATACGAGTTCACCCATACTAAAATAATCAAATTCTAATGCCATTTCGTCCCTCAAATCATGATTTTTCATTTTGAAAACTTTCTTCAAAAAAACCAACATTTTCCTCAACTCAAACACACAAATTAAATGATAAAAATGAAGATAAATTAATGGAATATGTTAGATTCTAGGTGAAGAACACTTACCTAATTGATTTACTTGAAAAACCCCCAACAGAAGCTCCCAAAACCGAAGTTTAAGACTCAAATTATGAAGAAAATGGCCAAACCCTCGACTTAAATGTTTCTGCCAAGACTTCCGCATCCGCGGACAAGGACCGCACCTGCGGAACCGCATGTCTGAGAAAGAGTGCCGCATCTGCGAATTCAGCTGATCAGGACAGGGACCACATCTACGGATTTACAGCGGCACTGCAGAAGCGATAGGGGAAGTCGCAGAAGCGATAATCTTCACAGGTGCGATCGCTGGACCACAAAAGCGGCATTCTCACCTGTGTGCCAGCCTCTGCAGAAACGAACAAGATCCCAGACCTTCATGGCTGAAAAAGAGGCCAGGCTCACGTAGAAGTAGAGCCGCACCTGCGTTCCAAAGCGTCGCAGGTGCAAAACACCAGAAACAGACCTGCTCAAAACTATGAAAAACATCCAAACTCGACCGGAACACGCTCGTGGCCCCTAGGACCCCGTCTAAGCATACCAACAAGTTCTATAACCTAACACAGACTCGCTCGGGACCTCAAATCACGTCAAACAACGAACAAACTACGAATCGCACCACGAATCAAACTTATGAACTTTCAGTTCTTCTAACTTCTAAATCTTGTGCCGAAACCTATCAAACCAACCCGAAATTACGTCAAAATTTGCAGACAAGTCCTAAATAATATAATAGAGTCGTTCCAGCTCTAAAAATCACATTCCGACTCCGATATTACCAAAGTCGGCTATTGGTCAAACCTCTCCACTTACCAAACTTCAACATTCGCCTAAATGTTTCAAATCATCGTACGGGCCTCAAAAATCAAATCTGGAGGCACGCCTAAGTCCAAAATCATCATACAAACCTGCTCAAGATCAAATGGAATTGTACGGAACTTAAATTCTAAAAATGACCGGCTCGGTCGTTACAAGTGCCTTCTTAAATGATTTCATTGAGGAGGAAGTATATGTAAAACAACCTCCTGGATTTGAAGACTCAAAGTTTCCTTATCATGTGTATAAGTTAACCAAGGCACTGTGTGGACTTAAACAAGCTCCACGAGCATGGGACGAAAGACTCAGTTCATTTCTACTTGATCACGAGTTTAAAAGAGGTTAAGTAGACACTAATCTATTCATCAAAGGATCTTCAGAAGTTGATCTTATTATTCAAGTTTATGTTGATGATATTATCTCCGGTAGTGCTAACCCTTGTTGTACAAGGAATTTGCAACGCTTATGTAAAGCAAATTTGAAATGAGTATGATGGGAGAGCTCACATTTTTCCTTGGTCTTCAAATCCAATAATCTGAAGAAGGAACCTTCATATGCCAGACGAAATATACCAAAGAGCTAAATTCAGAAATTTGGCATGAGAAATGCTAAAGCTATTGGCACACCTATGAGCCCTGCAACAAATCTTGATAAAGATGAAAAGGGAAATCTCGTTGATGAAGCAAAATATGGTGGAATGATTGATTCTTTGCTTTACCTAACTGCTTTGACTAAATATTATTCAGTATTTTTAAATGTGCTAAGTTTCAGTGAGCTCCTAAGGAGTCCCACCTGACTGCATTAAAGAGAATAATTCGTTATCTCATTGGAACTACTTCTCATGGACTATGGTATCCACACTCTAACAATTATAAATTAGAAGGTTTTTCAGATGTTGATCTTGCAGGTGACAAGGAAGACAGGAAAAGCACTACTAGCACGTGTCAATTACTGGGAAAATCTTTGATTTCTTGGAAGAGTAAAAAAACAAGGATCAGTTGCATTATCCACTACAGAGGCTGAATACATTGCCATCGGACAATGTTGTGCACAATTACTATGGATGTCTCATCAATTGGGTGATTATGAATTATTTTTTAAACCTATTCAAATTTTTTGTGATAACTCTAGTGTTATATGCATTTCAAAGAATCCTATGCATCACTCTAGGGCTAAGCATATAGACATCAAGCATCATTTTATTAGAGATCATGTTCTCAAAGGTGATATCGAACTATTATTTGATAGTACTACTGATCAATTAGCTGTTATTTTCACTAAGCCTTTACTAGAAGATAGATTTAGTCTTTTAAGAGATTTACTTGGCATTATTTCTCTTAATTTAAAAAATTAGGACCTATTTTTCTTTTTAATTCTTATATGTCTAATGTTCAAATTTTGATTATGTGTACTCATTTATGTACCACCTCTGTTTTTCCCTCTCTTTTCACATCAATTGCTACTTCCAATAAAGGAAAATAAATAATCATGACTCTTAAATGACACCCTTTCCTTTCATATATTCAACCGTCTATTTCCTTCTTAAACTCTGAACCCCTTTCTCTGACTTCGTCGTCTTCATCTTTTAGAAACCCCTTCTGCCTCCACCAGAAAAAGTACTCAGTCTAGAGGCAAACCCTCTTCTTAGCCCCCACAACCCGTAGACATAGGATTTGACCACTCCAAAGGTTTTGCCTCTTCACGTGTAGAACTTTCAGACTTCTCTCACATAGGAGAAAAATCTCTAGGAAAAAGACCCATGGAAGATCCTCATGAAACCCTTACTTCTAAAAAATCTAGAGTAGACCTTTCAAGCTCCTTAGAATTATACCTCAATTTTTGGGATTCCCCAAGGGATTTCTTCCTTGACCTAAAAGACAAGCTCATTGCTCATGGCAGTATTGTTGATATTGATGTCATGGAAACCCTCAATTGTAAGGTAAAGGATCTCTTTGCCTTTCAAGGTTGGTCAAAATTCCTCTCTTTACCCCTTCCTAAAGTCTCTGAACCTTTAGTAAGAATGTTTTATGCAAATCTTTTCTCTAGTAAGCCTAATAGGTTAGAATCCCTAGTTCTGGGTACGCGCATTGTTCTTGATTGTGCTACGTTTGACTCAATTTTCTCGTGTAAGTGCTCTGGTTTTCCAATGTTTTTCAAAAACACTTGGCCTGATAATTTTGAAATTTCCTTTCATCAAGTAAAACATTGTATTGCTGAGTGCCCCTCTGATTCTCCCCTGGACCAGTTAGATCTTAGCAATGTTAACTTTGAAACTCGTGTCTTAGCCCACATTGTTGCAACCACTCTTCTTCCTCGAGATGATCATTCTCTACCTTCTCTCAAAGAGACACGTTTCTTGTTTACTGTATTGTGACCAAACTCAAGATCAAGTTATCCTCCTGGGTCATAATTTTTATGATAGAGAGTGATGATGATCTCACCAGTCTGCCTTATAGTATGGCCATCTCTTATATCCTAGAAGCCCACAATATCTCCATCTCAGAATACCCTCCTGTCTCTATGTCAAAATCCTAAAATTCTAAGGCTCTTGCTATTATGGGGTATATGTGTGTAAAGGGAACTTGGGTAAAGAAACAAGACGGTGAGGTCAAAAGTGGTGTAACGACCCGACCGGTCGTTTTGAGCTCTAGCGCGTCGTTCAGCGAATAGAAGTCATGAACAACTTCATTTCAGGTATTATGACTTGTGCGTATGGTCGTTGAGATTCAGGAAGTTCAGAGTCAAATTGGAAAGAAAATTCTCATTTCGGAATCCTTAAGTTGAAGAAATTGACTAAGACTGGAATTTGGAGTAAACGACCTCGGAATCAGGATCGGAAGGTTCCAGCAGGTTCGTATGATGATTTCGGACTTGGGCGTATGTCCGTATCGGGTTTTGGATAACCCGGGGGCATTTCGGTGTATATTGTGGAAGTCAGCATTTTTGAAAGAATTTCCTAAGTTTGGCTTGAAGGCATTTTAGTGTTATAGATGTTCGTTTGGGATTACGAGTGTGGGAATAGCTCCGTATAGTGATTTTGGAGTTGGGAGCGCGATCGGAAGCGAATTCAAATGTCCATAGGTTTTTTTGAAGTCATTTGGCTAAAGATAGAAATTTGAAGGTTTTAAAGAATCCGACCGGAAGTGGAAATTTTGATATCTTGGTCGGAATGTGATTCCGAAAGTTGGAGCAGGTCCGTAATGTCGAATATGCCTTGTGTGCAAACTTTGGGGTCAATCAGACGTGATTTGATAGGTTTCGGCATCGAATGTAGAAGTTTAAAATTTCAAAGTTCATAAAGTTTGGATTGGAGTACGATTCGTGGTTTCGGCATTGTTTGATGTGATTTGAGACCTCGAGCAAGTGCGTGGGGTGTTATGGGACAGAGTCGTGTGATTGGACGGGGTCCCGTGGGCCTCGGGTGTGTTTCGGGGTCATTTTGGATCATTCAGGGTTATTTTGAGATGGTTGTTGCTGGTGTCAAGTGTTGTTCTTCGCATTCGCGAAGAAGAATTTGGCATCAGGGACTTTTCTCTTCACGTTCGCGAACAGTGCCTCGCGTTCGCGAAGAAGAAAAATATATGTTGCGCAGGTCTGACTTCGGAGGCTCATATCTCACAATCTATAAGGCATTTTGAGATGATGTAAAAATGAAAGTTGTAGCCCTTTTTGTCTAGTTTCAAGAAATGTAAACCATTTGTCATTTGTCGTTTTGTGCAAAACGTCATGATTATTCTACTAGAGACTGTTTGAGAAGAGTAAATAGGGAACCTGGAATTTTTGTTCTATGCGTTCGCGGTGGTGTACCGCGTTCGCGAAGAGTAAATGGGGGAGATGGAGTTTTTGTTCTATGCGTTCACGATGAGGTACTGCGTTCGCGATGAAGGATTTACCTGGGCATATTTAAATAAACCCTTCCGCGACCTAAACCCTTTTTACACCACTTTTGTACGGACAAAGAGCTTTTGGGGACAATTTTGAAGAGGGAAATACTTGTTCTTCATAGAGGTAAGTGTTTTGATCATTAAAACTCGATTATGGATGATTATAGAACATAAAACCAGTGTAAATTCATGGAAAATCAGTAGAAAAATTGGGTTTTAGGGCTTGAGATTATGAGACCTTTAGGGGTCGATTTGAGGGGTCAAACGAACTCCGATTTTGGTGTTCTTTATATCTACGGACTCGTGAGAGGACGAAGAACACTTTTGTATAGAAATTTCTGAGTTTCGGAATGCGGGCCCGGGGGTCAGATTTTGACCAATTTCGGATTTTTGAGCTAAATTTGATATCTTCCGATTGGAATCCGTTCCTTAAGAATATATTGATGATAAAAATATGAACTTGGTAGATTTGGAGCCTTCAGAGGTTGATTCGAGAGGCAAGCGTGTTGTGGAATAGTTCCGGGCTAGTTTTGAGGTAAGTAATGCCTTTAAATCCTGTCTTGAGGGTATGAAACCCCGGACTATGCACCCTTTCACAGGTTGTGAAATGCAAAGGTTGAAACTTTGGAGATATATTCCTTACTTAGGCGACTATTGAGTTTCGAATGGCTTTTAAAGCTTATTTCCAATAGTACTATATATACTTGATATGATTTGGGCTGTAAGCCATATTTGGGGCCTAGTGCCGATCCGATTACTCCTTGGGGGATGTTTTTACTATTTTCCTCAGTAATATGTTATGATTTTTCACTCAGTCTTTTCTATGAAATTATTTTGAAACTCAGAGTATTTTGATACTACTTCTTGAAAATGAAACACTGTTTTGGGTCGAGAACCCGGTATATTTATGGCCTGAAGGGCAAATTGAGAGTGTCTGACTAAGTGAGGTTGTTGGCCTATATTGTGAGGATGATATGATATGAGTGAGGTTATGGGCCTATATTGTGTGTGATTTATGCCATGTTGTGGCTTATTATAGCGCTTGGGCTGTAGGAGCCCCTCCGGAGTCTGTACACACCCCGAGTGAGCGCAGGTACCTAATGAGTGATGCCCGCGGGGCTTATGCTGAGCGATTGTGAGGTTGCCTGATGGGCAGAGAGATTGTGAGGTTGCCTGATGGGCAGAGTGATTGTGAGGTTGCCTGATGGGCTAATACTGAAAGACATTGTTACGAGCAATGATTTTTGCCCGAAGGGCAGTTTTATGAAGATTTTTACTGAGGTTTCAAACTATGATTTACTTCGCTTTCGAAATGGTTTTTACTGAGCATTTTACTAAGATATACTGATGTTACACTTGTTTCAAAGGATTTCTGGAAACTGATTTTTGAACTCATATATTTGATGAATACTACCTGGTGACTTGGTGTTTTACTGGTTTTGTGAATTGGTGTATCTGTACTGTGTGCTTTATATTCCTCGGATTGTGATTTATTTTCATTACTACTGAGTTGGAGTACTCATAAAGACTCCCTGTGCCTGTGTGCACAGATTCAGGTACCGGTTTGGAGCAGTAGTTGCCTTGTTCGTTAGCAGCAGTTCACGGGATTTCGAGGTAGCTGTCCAGCGTCCACAGCTTCTCCATTTCCCTTCCTCATTTAGTTTTAGCATTTGATTTTGAGACATACATTATAGTTTTAGCAGAGTTAGATTTATTTATTCTTAGATGCTCATGACTATTGACTCCAGTTCTTTGGAGGTTTGTTTAGGCTAATATGGGAACGATAACACTTAATTATATTATTTGATGTTATGGTTGCATGCTTATTATTTAATTATGAACTATTATAATTGAACAAAAGCGTAGTAAGGTGATGGTTGGCTAGCCTAGTTCCACGATAGGTGCCATCACGGCCTGTTAGGATTTGGGGTCGTGACAAGTTGGTATCAGAGCTCTAGGTTGCATAGGACTCAACGGTCATGAGCAGGTTTAGTAGAGTCTTACGGATCGGTACAGAGACGTCTGTAATTATCTTTGAGAGGTTGCAGAACCCTTAGGAAACATTCCGCATTCTTTAATTCTTATCGCGCGAATCCATTTATTCAGCCAAAAGCGTAACTCTTGAATTCCTTTCATGTATTCGAATGCGCACGCGAGCGCTTGGTATCAGTTGTGCGTCGTCGGCTTATGACTTCCATGGGTGAGATGTGATTGTTAGCATGTTAATAATGGGCCAGTCGGAAGGACTTGAGGCTGGATTTTGTCTATGGCTTGAGTGCTGAGATTGTGTTTGTGTGAGCACTCGTATTTGGGGACTTATATGTCCGTTAGTGTCCTTATTAATGGAACATTATGACTAGATGACTACGTGGTGAGTGTGATTAACAGTTAGATGTATTCAGGTTGTTTGATGGTGACCAAAATTAATTGGAGGGAGATGTGGCAAGAACCATTGATTAATTGACTTCTGTATTGAGTTAGAATATGGCTTCGAGTTATGAGTATTGAAGGACCTCTTGTGTAGTTTAGTTGTGGAGTGAAGTGAGTTTTCCTGTTATGTTCTGAGTTCCTGTGATGTCTTTTGGGTTGACCAATGCCCCAACAGCGTTCATGTATTTGATTAGCGGTATATTCAAGCAGTAATTTCACTCCTTTGTTATTGTGTTCATGGATGGCATCCTGTCGTACTCACGTAGCCAGGGATAGCATACTCGGCATTTGATGATGGTATCACAAGGATATAGGAAGGAGAAGCTTTATGTGAAGTTCTCCAAGTGTGAATTTTTGGCTCAGTTCAGTAGCATTCTTGGGACACGTGGTGTCCATTGAAAGTATCTATGTGGTCAGACGAGTGTAACTAGAGCTTCCAGAAGCTCAAGATTTCCTTGACCATAACTCCAGTGTTAGTATTTCCATCAGCTTCAGGTTCTTATACCGTTTATGGGATGTCTCGAGGGAAAGCAATGGTCGTGTTCTAATGTAGGAAGGTATAGTAATTGCGTGATAGCTATGATTTTCAGAAGTGTATAGGGAGATATCATTCTGAGATTAAGCAGGTAGGGGTATCTCCTGCGGGTCGTCTTGAGGTGTGTGACCCTTATGTTTATCTGTAGCAAGTTTTTTTCTACCAGTAGATGATGTATGTTGTAATTTGAGTTTAGCTCGCTTGTGGGAGCTGGCATGATCATTACAATGGTGAATGCGAGATTTGCATACGGGTTGAGGGTTAGATGGCCTGGTTCATATGAGTNAGTTATTGTTTGTCTGGATCTTTGGCTTTGAGCTAAGTGGGGGAGTCCGCTAACGATAAGTTGATTACACGATTATGTGTTGTATTGGTTTTGGTTCGAGGTATGTTGGTGAATCAGTTATGAACCACAGAGGTGGAGTCTGGGAGTGACTCGAGTGATGGAAATTCTTCGATAAAGGTTGTAACGTACTTTACGGATAGTGGAATTCATTGAATAATGGAGTTGTACTAGTAAGTGTAGAGTGTGCAATGTATGAGTGTGCTTGTTACTTCAATGGTGTGGATTACTTTCCTAGTATGTGGATTGCAAGCGGGGTCAGGTCGTTTTGTTTACTTGGTTAGTGTAATTGAAAGTGCGTAGAGCAAATGACGTTCGAGAATAGTTCAGACAAATTCAAGGTTATATGTAGCGATCGAGGATCTTCAAGGTGTGAGAAGGTCTAGAACTGAGATTTACGGGGAAGGTGTCAAGGCTTGTGGTGTATTTGCATTATCATGGATTCTATCCATCAGTATCAGGAAAGTGAAGGTAATGACTTTAAATTCGCAGGAAGTCTCTTTAGGGTAAGTATTTCTAATGTGGTGCTTTGGGGATATTTGAGAGAGTATTCAGTGGCTTATGAGCCTTAGACGGTATATTTTTATGATCGAGTTTCATGTGGTGAGTCGGGATTGAGAATTGCGGTATTATGGCAAGAAGAAGTATTAATTCGAAGGTAAGTCAGGAGGAACTTAGATAAATAGGTCAGCTTGGTAGTAGGTCAGATCGACATGGTAAGGTATATGGTTAGTTCTTTAGATGTTTATGAGGTACTGAGTTGTTATAGGTATTTCTTAGCAATTTTCTTAGAATTTTATGGCATGCGTAGCTTGGTTGAGTTAGAAGGATTCAGTCCTGGCGGTTTGATGTTGTACAAATGTGATTCGGGAGTTCTTGATGATTTCTACCACGGTTAGAGATGTATATTTTCTACTGGCGTGAGGGCCATGTGATGTATAGTGATTTTGCTTCTAAATGGGAT
>ML296961.1:0-15848 GCA_005239495.1 Nicotiana undulata | reverse complement strand
ATATATTTACAAAGCTCAAAATATATCCCTAATATTATGTTCTTGCCAAAAAGCCCTAGAGTTAAGATGTCCCAAAAATGGCTGCTAGGTTGAGTTTATAAAAGTTCAAGTTGGAAAAATGTGATTTTACACCTTTGTTCCCATCTGATGCCCGACTACCGCACCTGCGGAAGATTCATCGCAGGTGCGGTTCCGCAGGGGCGGAATATTTCTCGCAGGTGCGGGATCTGAGTTGTGTCACATTTCCGCAGGGGCGGAATATTTCTCGCAGGTGCGGGATCTGAGTTGTGTCACATTTCCGCAGGGGCGGAATATTTCTCGCAGGTGCGGGATCTGAGTTGTGTCACATTTCCGCAGGGGCGGATGTTTGGTCGCACTTTGCGGTTCCGCAGGTGCGTGAATTCCATCGCAGGTGCGAAATTAAGCTGGTTTGAGTCCATCGCAATTGCGGACATTTGGTCGCACCTGCGGTTTCGCAGGTGCGTAAAAACACCGCAGGTGCGAATTTTGTGTGGCTGAGCCATCTTCGCAGGGGAGACAATTCCTCGCAGGCGCGAGGTTGCTCCTGCGTCCAAAAATCCGCAGGTGCGGAATCACTGAAGCTTTTATGCACATTTTCACCGCTTTTTGTCCAACTTTTCAGTCCATATCAACACCAACCTTCACAGCATCGTTTCCCTAAAAATTGAGCAATTATACACTAACAACGACCTCAAATTATCATTTAAAAATACAAAATCTAATGAGAAAAGGCTAAAATGAGTGGTAAAATCACCACTCATCACGGGGTCTACTTACTCCTATGTGTCATCTTATTTTGCTTCATATTTGGTTGTGCCTCGTGATTCTTTGAGTGCCCATGTATATGTATCCATACCTGTGGGGGATGTTATTAGTTTAGATCGTGTATATTGTTCGCGTGTGGTCACTATTGGGAGTCTTGAGACCAGTGTAGATCATCTACCCCTCGATATCGTTGATTTTGATGTTATATTGGGAATGGATTGCTTAACACCTTATCACGCTATATTGGACTATCACGCAAAGACAATGACCTTAGCCTAGCTGGGGTAGCCTCGATTAGAGCGGAGAGGGACTCATGGCCATTCCACCATAGGGTTATCTTTTATTGCTTCCCCTTGACCAGATTGACCCAGAAGAGTGCTCCATTCAGATGGTCCGATGAGTGTGAGGTGAGCTTTCAGAAGCTCAAGTCAGCATTGACCACAGCTCCGGTATTGGTTTTGCCTACTGGTTCAGGTTCTTATACAGTCTACTGTGATGCTTCTAGAGTTGGCTTAGGAGCGGTACTGATGCAGGACGGTAGGGTGATTGCCTACGCGTCTATAGAGTTAAAGGTGCACGAGAAGAATCATCCAGTGCACGATCTTGAGTTAGCTGACATTGTTCATGCCTTGAAGATTTGGCGCCATTATTTATATGGGGTACAATGTGAGATTTTCACCGATCATCGTAGTCTGCAGTATCTGCTAAAGCAGAAGGACTTGAATTTGCGTCATAAGAGGTGGTTAGAGCTTCTCAAGGATTATGACCTCACTATATTGTATCATCCGGGGAAGGCCAATGTAGTGGTCGAGCCCTGAGTCGCAGAGCGACCCTTAGCACTTGATGTTCAGGCCTTAGCGGATCAGATGGTGAGATTGGATTTGTCAGAGCCTCCGCGGGTGTTAGCTAGCATGGTCTCCCGGTCTTCTCTTTATGATCAGATTCGAGCATGCCAGTATGATGACCGGCATTTGTTAGTTCTTCAGGATAGGGTCCATCGAGGTGATGCTAAGGATGTGACCATTGGAGATGACGGGGTTATGAGGATGCAGGTCCGTATTTGCGTGCCTAATGTGGATGGACTTCGAGAGTTGATATTAGCAGAGGCCCACAAATCGCGGTATTCCATCCATCCGGGTGCCGCAAAGATGTATCAGGATCTGAAACAGCAATATTGGTGGAGGCGGATGAAGAGAGATATCGTTGAGTATGTAGCACGGTGTCTCAACTGCCAGCAGGTCAAGTATGAACACCAGATACCAGGTGGATTACTTCAGAGGTTAGATATTCCGGAGTGGAAGTGGGAGCGGATCACCACTGGATTTTGTAGTTAGGCTTCCACGGACTGTGAAGGGGTTTGATGATATTTGGGTCATTGTGGATCGACTGACCAAGTCCGCGCACTTCATTCCTGTCAGTACTACTTATACTTCGGAGCGGTTAGCTGGTATCTACATCAGGGAGATTGTCAGATTGCATGGGGTTCCAGTTTCTATCATTTCTGACAGAGGTACTCAGTTCACGTCTCAGTTTTGGAGGGCCGTGCAGAGAGGTATGGGTACTCAGGTAGAGTTGAGCACTGCATTTCATCCTCAGACCGACGGGCAGTCGGAGCGGACTATTCAAGTTTTAGTGGACATGTTGCGTGCCTGTGTGATTGATTTTGGGGGTTCATGGGACCAGTTTCTGGCACTCACGGAGTTTGCATATAATGATAGCTACCAGTCCAGTATTCAGATGGCCTCGTATGAGGCATTATATGGTAGGAGGTGTAGATCTCTGGTTGGTTGGTTCGAGCCCGGTGACGCTAGGCTATTAGGCACATATTTGGTTCACGATGCGTTGGAGAAGGTGAAGTTGATTCAGGAGCGACTTCACACGACGCAATCTAGGAAGAAGAGTTATGCGGACCGGAAGGTTCGGGATGTGTCTTTTATGGAAGGTGATAAGGTATTGCTGAAGGTGTCACCCATGAAGGGTGTTATGAGGTTCGGAAAGAGGGGAAAGCTGAGTCCCCAGTTCATTTGTCCGTTTGAGGTGCTTTAGAAGATTGGAGAGGTGGCTTATAGACTTGCCTTGCTACCCAACTTATTGAGTGTTCATCCGATATTCCGTGTGTCGATGCTCTAGAAGTATGTTGGTGACCCTTCCATGTTTTAGACTTCAACACAGTTCAGCTCGAGGGTGATATGTCATATGAGGTAGAGCCAATGCCCATTTTGGATCGTCATGTCATAAAGTTGAGGTCTAAGGATATAACTTCAGTGAAGGTGCAGTGGAGAGGTCAACCAGTAGAGGAGGCTACTTGGGAGACCGAGCGGGAGATGCGTAGCAGATATCCTCACTTGTTTGAGACTCCAGGTATGTTTCTAGACCCGTTCGAGGACGAACGTTTGTTTAAGAGGGGGAGAATGTAACGACCCGGCCGGTCGATCCATAGAATCTACGTTATATTTATTGTTTTTGTCTTGTCATAGGTTGGTTATATTGTTTAGGATGTGTTAGAGTTGGTTGGCTCGGGTACAAACTGGTTGTAGTGAGAATTGAGACACTTAGTCTCTAAAAGTAGCTTTATAGTTGGAAAAGTCAACTGGGAGTTGACTTATTGGTAAACGATCTCGGAATGCATATTTTATGGATTGGATAGTTTTGTTAGGTGATTTGGAACTTAGGAGTATGTTCGGAATATTTTTGTGATGTTCGGTGTAGAATTAGGCTTGAATTGGCGAAAGTTAGTTTTTGGTGATTTCCGGTCGGCGGTGGAAAATAGGCTATCGGGGTTGGAATGGAATTTTGGAAGTTGGAACAGGTTCGTAATGTCATTTTGGATATGTCTGCAAACTTTCAGATCAGTCGGAGGTGTTTTGGATTGTTTCGGCATCGTTGGTGGAATTTAGGAATTTCAAAGTTCATAGGCTTGAATTCGATGTTATTTTTGGTATTTTTGTGTTGTTTTTGGCGTTTCAAAGGCTCAACTAAGTTTGAATGATGTTATGGGATAGGTTGGTAGGTTTGGTTGAGGTCCCGAGGGCCTTGGGTGTGTTTCGGATGATCAAACGGGCATTTTTGGTCTTAGGAGTCTGCTCAAAAATCTGGTGTTCGGTCGTTGGTGTCCTTGTACGCGATCGCAGGGATTCATTCGTGATCGCGTAGACTTGTTGGTGTCAAGGGTGAATTTGTTCTTCGCGATCGCAGAGTCAGGGATGTGATCGCGTAGTGTGGTGAGGATGTGCATCGCGATCGCAGGTCCAGAGTCGCGATCGCATAGAAGAATCCAGAGTGGCAGCGAGGTATTGGAAATTACTCTATGCGATCGCATAGGTCTGGAAGTCTAAGCATCGCGATCGCAGGGCATATGTCGCGATCGTAGTGAATTAAAATCGGGGGTCAGTGAGTTTTCTCTTCGCGATCGTGTGGGAACTCTCGCGACCGCAGTGAATAAATGCCTGGGCAGTATATAAAAAGCCCATCCGCGAACTTTGCCCACTTTTCCACCTTTTTTAAACGGGATTAGAGCTTTTTGAGGGTTTTTGAAGAGAAAAACGTTTGTTCTTCATTGAGGTAAGATTTTTGGACTCATTAACTCGATTATATGTGATTAAGGACCAAATTAACAGTGTTTAATTAGGGAAAATCAGTGGAAAACGGGGAAACTAGGGCTTGAATTTAAGAGACCTTTTAGGGATGATTTGAGGGGTCATTTAGACTCCGATTTCATAGTTCTTTATATACGGACTCGTGAGATGATGAGGATCGTTCTGGTATAAATTTTGTCAAGTTCCAGGACGTGGGCCCCGGGGGTCGGGTTTTGGCTAATTTTGAGTATCGTGCTTAAAGTTGATATTTTTCTATTGGGTTTCATCCCCCTAGCGTATCTTGATGTAAAAAATCTTAACTTGATAGATTTGGAGCACTCAAAAGTTGATTCGAGAGGCAAGTGTGTTGCGGAGTAGCTTTTTGGGCTAGCTTGAGGTAAGTAATGTCTTTAAATCCTGTCATGAGGGTATGAAACCCCGTACTTAGCATCTTTTCATCGTTTTTGAGTGACGCACGCACTGGATGACGAGTGTGGGACGTGCACGAATTGGAAAAAAAGGAAATATGTTCCTTTTGAGACTCAGTATTTTACTATTTGTGAATTGATGTTTGGTACTGTGTGATTCTTATATTTAGACTTGACTTATTTTCATTACTACTGAGTTGGCGTACTCATCATTACTCACTGCACCTCTGTGTGCAGATCCAGATATTGGTTCTGAGCAGTAGCCATTTGAGTTCGTTCATCGTCAGCATTCGGGATTTCGAGGTAGCTTTTCAGCGCCCACAGCTTCTCCATTTCCCTTCCTTCGTTTAGTATTTGTTCTGAGACATTGTTTTATGACATTAGCAGTGTTAGTACTATTCTTAGATGCTCGTGATCAGTTGACTCCAGTTCTGGGGAATGGTTTCAGACTGTTAGATATTATTATACTTTGTTAAAGACTTAGAATTTTTTTATACTTGCTATGGAATATTATTAATGGGTTTGAGGGAATTTTATTAAAAGAATTGTGTGGTTATGTTATAGTGGCTTGCTTAGTTCCACGATAGGCGCCATCACGATCAGTTTTTATTTGGGGTCGTGACAGATTCATCTACCTTTTATTCGTTATGGTGTTGAATTTTGATAAGGTCCTAAAATCCCCTTCATTAGCAAAACTCTCCGAAAAAAGGTAGAGACAATATTAGAAGTCTAAAGTTGGAAATTTTGTGCAATTTGTGAAGAGGGGACAAAAGCTTAGGGATATTTCTTAAAACATTTTATCACATTTCCATTGGTACTTGATAATAAAACATACATATAGTTATATGGGGAAATGATAAACGAAGATACAGTCAATATCAGATCATAAAATCAGGGAGATTAGGAATTCTTAGAAAATTAACCAGCTAAAATAAATCTTACATGAGAACCTTCAGATGTACCTTTTACATAAGGTTTATCATTTAATCATGATTACTTAATATGTATTATCTTCCTAAATTGCCTAGCTGACTATAATTAGTGTCATCTAGCCCTATACTTGACTAGCCGTAATTGGAACAACTATTCGTTGGAGTCAAGCATGCACGTGAGTCTTACATTGTGATTTATATGGATTTTTCCTTAAGTGCAACTTAGGCCATGTTATTGATATTTCCTTGATGTTGCCTATTGTCGGGACTTGTTCAATCTGAGTTTTATTCAGTGAAGTTAACTGTTTAGACGAGATTGGTTATAGTTGTTTCCCTTGCCGGGATAATGTTGTTTTTTTATTGTTGACTCCCTTGTTGGGATGGTGTGGTTTCTATTACTGTTTGTGTTGTTAATGATTTGTTTGCATTGTTGACTCCCTTACCGAGATATTGTGATTTATTGTTCTTATTGTTGATTTTCCTTGCCAAACTGTTGTTCTTGATATTGTTTGGGTGAGGAAGAGTGTAAAGCACGAAGGGTGATGTCGTGCACTTGTCTTTGCATTATTATTTCCGTTGTTCATGTTTGATATTTACTGCACTTGTTTAAGTGTTAATATTCCGTTGTTTCAATTTCGATGATCATATTGATCTCTTACTGCATTATTGTAATTACTTGAGATTTCGTCTTGTACTGCATGGTAAATTTCTGCTCCGGTAGATTTATCTTGAGGAGATTGTGATCAAGAGATTTTATTGAAAAGTATTATTGAAAAGTTATGGTTTCGAAGAGATTATGTCCTAAGGACTTTTATTTCCAAGGTATAATTGAAAAGCATTTGTCTTGCATAAAATGATATTTGGAAGCCACTTATTGGGAAGTCATATTTGGAAACTTTGTATTTTGAAAGAGACTATGTTCTAAGTAATACTCCTTATTAAATATATATATATATATATATATATATATATATATGTGTATGTATATTTAGATAAAGTATGTTTTCAAAGGAGATCTTTCTATATTGAAATGAATATATTTTTCAAAGTTTTCAATATGAACTGCGGTTTAAAGGTTTCCACCAGTTTATTGATTTTAATGGCTAAGGCTCGATGTGAACAAACGGACGCAGAGTTGAGTTATTGGTGTTCTCTATTGTGATGTGTTTTCTTCCGGTTTGGCTCTTTTTGTTGTCCATCTTTCTGTGCATTTTCATGCTGTTTCGTTGGTTAATTTCTATAATTTCCTTCCGCATTCTTATTGTCATAGTTGTATATTATTCCGTGAAGTTTTAGTTAGATGTAGTGTTCGGCTATTCCTATATTCATGTCAGTTTATTTGTTAGACCAGTGGTGTCTTGACTAGTCCTCGTTACTACTTCATCGGGGTTAGTCTTGATACTTACTGGGCACCGCTGTGGTGTGCTCATACTACTCCTTTGCACATTTTTGTGTGCAGATCTAGGTATTTATCGTAGTAGCTGTGTGGATGATGGCCGAGGAGACTCAAGGTAACCTGCTGCAGCATTCGCAGGCTTAGGAGTCACCGTCTTTGTATTTACTATTCATACAATGTTGTATTTATTTCCAAACATTTGTATTTAGAAGTTGTAGAAGATTCGTAGAGCTTATGACTTGTATTACCGGGTTTGAAAAATATTGTAAATTATGTCAAGATTTCTATATCGAGACTGTTAGTTTTCTTTTATTATTGTTGTTATTCATTAACTGTTAGACTTACCTAGTCCCTAAGATTAGGTACCATCACGATACCCAACGGAGGAAAATTTGGGTCGTGACACACGCTCTGACGAAGGGGTTTATTTATAATCAACTGGTTGAGTGAGGTGCTAAAATGGGAAAGTCAAAAGTTTATATATCGGCTTTAAAATCCGATACAAGTTTAAGTGGCCAGGAGGCCATTTCGCCTATTTTAAATTAATTTGTATTTTTTCGTAATATTTCAATTATCGTACTAATAAGATTTAGTGATTATTTACTCTTAGTAAAATGTGGAGTTTGATAATTTTTTTAAAGAAATCGTACTAATAAGTTTGTATGCATTATATATACTTAAGAACCATGCTAGATATTTTTTTTCTAAGAATTTCTTTAATTTTCTTCAAATTTGAAANAAGGTAACCTGCTGCAGCATTCGCAGGCTTAGGAGTCACCGTCTTTGTATTTACTATTCATACACTGTTGTATTTATTTCCAAACAGTTGTACTTAGAAGTTGTTGAAGATTCGTAGAGCTTATGACTTGTATTACTGGGTTTGGAAAACACTGTAAATTCTGTCAAGATTTCTATATCGAGACCGTTAGTTTCCTTTTATTATTGTTGTTATTCATTAACTGTTAGACTTACCTAGTCCCTAAGACTAGGTACCATCACGATACCCAACGGAGAAAAATTTGGGTCGTGACACACGCTCTGACGAAGGGGTTTATTTATAATCAGCTGGTTGAGTTGAGGTGCTAAAATAATGGGAAAGTCAAAAGTTTATATATCGACTTTAAAATCCGATACAAGTTTAAGTGGCCAGGAGGCCATTTCGCCTATTTTAAACTAATTTATATTTTTTCATGAGGGAGTAATATTTCAATTATCGGACTAATGAGATTTAGTGATTATTTACTCTTAGGAAGTAAAATGTGGAGTTTGATAATTTTTTTAAAGAAATCGTACTAATAAGTTTGTATGCATTATATATACTTAAGAACCATGTTAGATATTTTTTTCTATGAATTTCTTTAATTTTCTTCTAATTTGAACTTTTTTAATTCATATTTTATATTTTTTGTGTTATTATGTTATTTTATTAATTTATAAATTCAATTTTTAAAGATCCATGGGGCTTACTCCCCCCCTTAAGGCTACGCCTCGCCTCATATCAAGTAAAATGCTTCTCTTCGTGCTCCCGCCTTTTAAAACACTGATCTAGAGTAGTCGTGTCTATTAATATCGATTAACTGGTCTAAAAATAAAATTAACAAAAGTCATGCCTAGGTCAAATTTCTCATTCTTTTAACATTGGTAAAAGTCATTTCTTTAAATAGGAGAGCCATTGATAATAAAACATACATATAGTTACATGGGGAAATGATAAACGAAGATACAGTAAATACCAGTTCATAAAATCAAGGAGATTAGGAATTCTTAGAAAATTAACCAGCTAAAATAAATCTTACACGAGAACCTTCACATGTAAGAGACGTACGAGGAATATATACCTTTAACATAAGGTTTATCATTTAATCATGATTACTTAAATGTATTTATATCTTAATTTGTCATTTAGCCTTGATAAATTAACACTTTCTTTTTGCGCAAATAATAAGAGGTTTCGTGCTATATGTGTCTGTTGGCTTGTCCTCCCACATATCAATTCAAATTCCTACNCGTTATGGTGTTGCATTTGCAAGGTTCTAAAATCTCCTTCATTAGCAATCTAACCCGAAGGAATACAAAATTTTAGAAGTCCAAAGTTTGAAAGTTTATAAGCTACTGCGGTCTCACACGGGATAAAATCATGTGTATATGATAGAATGCTGTAATTTAGACAATAGAAATATCACAAAAAATATTTAATCGCAGTTAGTACGTAGACCAAAACAATAAATGCATGTCATGCTTCTTGTAAGTACGGCCTATCACGTGGCCACGACAAATAATATGTATTCTTATCTACATTTATCATTTAACTAAAGGAAATTAATATGTTTTAATGCATATGCTAAGTCGGAAAGATCACAATTGTGTATACCAATTTTCAAGTTGTCATGATGTCGCGATTCAAATCTTAATCTGTTGTGATGGCGCCTCACGATGGTACTAAGCATACCGACATTTTTAAAATACTTCCAATATTTCAAAGAAATAAAAATCAAAAGTTTTTAAATAAAAGAGTTTTCGTAACCAGGAGTTAAACCCAAAATACAGTGCGGAAAATAGCCTCAACATCGGGGTGTCACTAAGTCATGAGCATCTAAACATAACCGGTCTGGAAATAAAGGACTATCATAGTCTGAATCCAAATACAATGAAAGAAAAAATAAGGAAGAAGAAAACAAACTCTGCGAACGTCAGACAACTACCTCGCTATCTCCAATAGCCGGCTACGAGAACTATCAACACCCTCCGCGTCCAAAAACTCTTGGATCTGCACACGAAGTGCAGGGTGTAGCGTGAGTACAACCAACTCAATAAGTAAGTATATGTGATGACCCGATAGGTCATCTCATGTTTTAGAACCAAATTATGTGTTCTGAATCCCTAAATATCTCATTTTAGCCTTTCACGGCCTGCATGCGCAGTCTGGGTTTTGACCTGGAAGGCTTATATGTTAAAAACTGATAAAAACAAGAATTTTTGCCTTAAAAGTTAATTTTTGTTGACTTCGGTCAACGTTTTGAGTTAACGGACTTGGACCAGTATTTTGACGGTCCAGGTGGATCCGTATTAAAATATTGGACCTGAGCATATGCTCGAAGTCGAATTCCGAGGTCCCTAGCTCGATATATGAATTTTTGTTGAAAATTTAAATTCTGATAAATCTATTGTTTTTAAGAATATATTGGTGTTTGGCATTGTTGATACCGGGTCCGTATTACGGTTCTGAAGCTCAATACAAGTCCAAAATAGTATTTATAACTTATCTGTGAAGTTAAGTATGAAACGGAGTTAGTTTGACGTGATTCAGACGTCCGGTTGAGAAAATAGAAATTCTAAAGCTTTCTTGAAAATTTCATTCGATTTGGTGCTAAATTCATAGTTCTAGGTGTTATTTTAGCGATTTAATCGCGCGAGCAAGTTCGTATGATGTTTTTAGACTTGTGTGCACTTTTGGTTTAGAGCCCCGAGGATTTAGATGAGTTTCAGATAGGTTTCAGAGTGGTTTTGGACTTAGCAACATAGCTGGTGCAAGTTTCATCTGGTGCTGGACTGCAGAATTTGCAAATGCGAGGTCTGGCTCGCAAATGTGAGCCTCGCTTTTGCGAAGGACACTTCGCATTTGCGATCATGGACTGGGGCTGAGATTCTCGCAGTTGCGAGATTTCTGTCACATTTGCGATGGTTCAATGTTCGCAATTGCGAACAAATTGTTCGCATTTGCGAAGGCAGCAAATGTCACGACCGAATTTACCCTCCGAAAGGTATCGTGACGGCACCTAGTATCTACGACTAGGTAAGCCTAAATTGCGAAAAAAAAACTTAATAAAAAATATGCGATAAATAAAGACAGAAAGGATAAAATCCAAATAATCATAAGGATGCCGCTCGGCATGTACAAATATAAACCCAAAAGACCCGGATTGTCACAATGTAGTCACAAGCTTCTACACTACTATAGCTCTAAACAAATCTGGGAAAAGAATACATAGGAAAAATCTCTATAAGACAGAATAGAAGGTGACTCGGAGGATTCTGCGAACGCGGCAAAAATACTTTGCGGTCTCCTGGAACAACTGCAACGACTAGCCACGCAGCTGATAACTCTGAACCTGGATTTGCACACGAAAAACATATGCAGGAAAGGGCATAAGTAACAAGGTGGAATCTCCCGGGATATCGTCCCGTAGTTCCAAATGATTATACAGTACATGGAGATCTCCCGGAATACGTCTATAGCCCCAAAATAAATATGCAGTGCTGGGGGATCTCCCGGAATACGTCTGTAGTCCCAATTTAAATATGCAGTACAGGGGGATCTCCCGGAATACGTCCGTAGTCCCAAAATAAATATGCAGTGTTGGGGGATCTTCCGAAATACGTCCATAGTCCCAATTTAAATATGCGATGCGAAATGAACGACATATAAGGCGTCAATTTAAACAGTTCATCAAATAGCAGGTAGGGAAAAGCGATAAGCTAACTAAACATGGCGCACAGAGTATCAGATAGGCAATTTAATATTAAATAGGGGAAGCATGCTCTCCTAATCTAAGTTAAACAATTTAACACATTAAAGCAGTGTAATATGAGAAAGGCAATTTATAAGTTTCGGAGGAAAAATGGAATTTTAGCAATAATGGCCCGTGTACGTAATTGTCACCTCACGTACACGGTTCCCACACAACAATAATGTCAAAACAACCTATGGGGAAGTCCCCAACACAGAGTTAGGCAAGCCACTTACCTCGACTGCTCAAATCAACTCGAAATCACGTTTTTGCCACGAGTACCCGACTTCAAATGGCCCAAATGTATTCAATTCAATTGCATAATGTAAATATAACTTCAAATAGTTAATCTAACTAATTAATTTGAAGCTAATGCGCGAAATTAGGAAAATCGACCCAAAAGTCCCCCCGGCCCACGTCTTGGAATCAAGTCAAAGTTACCAATTTAGAACACCCATTCACTCACGAACACACTCGAACAAGAATCATCAAAATCCGACGTCAAAATCCCATTAAATTCTTGAATTTTCAATTGGGGATTTTTTTCTCCCATTTTTCTATATTTCCACTCAAATTCCTTGATTAGATTGAAGAACTTGCTAATGATTGATGAAATACAAATGAAATAGGATTAGAAATCGTTACCTACTGATCTACTCTTCAAAATCCACCCAAAATCGCCTATTCCCGTGCTCCAAATCGATTTTAGAAGTTATGAAATTCAAACCCTCAAATTGTCTATTTCTGAACAGCGATATCCGTTTCTGCGGTCAATTGGGCCGCACCTGCGGTCCCGCACCTGCGGAAAAGATGTCGCAGGTGTGAAAAGTCACTTAATGGGCTGGGGCCGCATCTGCGGTCCCAGATGCACAGGTCCAAATTCGCTTCTGCGGTTAACTCAGCCGCTTCTCCGGGCGGCACCTGCGGTCTAACTTCTGCAGGTGCAAAAAACACTTAAACACCCCTTACCAGATTTGCCTAAGTCCCATTTTCTTCCCGTTGAGCATCCGATACACACCTGAGGCCCCCGGTACCTCGACAAAACCTACCAACTAGTCATATATCATCGTTTGGACTTAGTCGATCCCTCAAACCACATCACATAATAACAAAAACACGAATTAAACATGAATTCAAGCCTAAGAACTTAGCATCTTTTTTAAAATCCACAAACGATGTCGAAACAAGTCAAACCTAGTCTGAATGATCTCAAATTTGACACACAGGTCTCAAATGACACTACAAACCTACATGCACTTCCGAAATCCCATTTCGAGCCCGATATCAAAATTTCACCTATCGGCCAAAATCACCGAAAATCTAACTTTCACCAATTCAAGCCTAAATCTACTACATACCTCGAAAACACATTTTGGACGCGCTCCTAACCCTAAAATTACTCAACGAAGCTAACATAGTCGACATATTTCCATTCTAGATCCGTCTTCACATAGCTCCGACTACAGTCCGATTTCTAAGGCTTAAATTCATAATTGGGGACTATGTGTCCCAAAACTCTCCGAATTCTATGATTAATCACTCCTGCAAATCCCCAAAGCAAAAGCAACCATGGGGAAAGCAGTTATTTGGTCTTCGGGGCTCAAACTCTCAAAACGACCGTCCGGGTCATTACATTCTCCCCCTCTTAAGAAAACCGTTCGTCCTCAAACGAGTATGAAGACATACCTGAAGCTTTGAAAAGATGAGGGTACTGGCTGCGCATCTCCTGCTCGATCTCCCAAGTCGCCTCCTCGACCGGCTGACCCCTCCACTGAACCTTTACTGATGCAATATTCTTTGACCTGAGCTTTCTGACCTGCCTATCTGAAATGGCTACTGGCTCCTCAACATAAGATAGATCTTTTTCCAACTGGATTGAACTGAAATTCAATACATGATCCGGATCACCATGATACTTCCGGAGCATAGAGACGTGGAATACCGGATGAAATCCTTCTAGGCTAGGAGGCAAGTCAAGCTCATAAGCAACCTCCCCAACGTGCTGCAATATCTCAAAAGGGCTAATGAATCTTGAAATCAGCTTACCCTTCTTCCCGAACCTCATGACGCCCAGTAAAACCCGATGACCAGTCATAAATGCCAAATCACGAACCTTCCGGTCCGCATAACTCTTCTGCTTATACTGAGCTATGCGAAGCCTCTCCTGAATCACCTTCACCTTATCCAGGGCATACTGGACCAAATCACTACCCAATAATCGAGCTTCGCCCGGCTCAAACCATCCCACTGGGGACCGGCACCGTCTACCGTACAAAGCCTCATACAGTGCCATCTGAATGCTGGATTGGTAACTGTTATTATAAGCAAACTCAGCGAGTGGCAAGCATTGGTCTCGTGAACCTCCAAACTCCATCACATAGGCACAAAGCATATCCTCATGAATTTGAATCGTGCGCTTGGACTGCCCGTCCGTCTAAGGGTTAAAGGTTGTACTCAACTCCATCCTAGTTCCCAACTCATGGTGTACGACTCTCCAGAACCGTGATGTGCACTGTGTGCCTCTGTTTGAAATGATATATTCTGGAATACTGTGAAGGCGGACAATATCCCCGATATAAATCTCTACCAACCTCTCAGATGAGTATGTAGTCAACACTGGAATGAAACGGGCTGAATTTGTCAGCCGATCCACGATCATGCAAATAACATAGAACCTCTTCAAAGTCCGAGGAAGTCCAACCACAAAGTCCATGGTGATCCGCTCCCACTTCCACTCTGGGAGCTCAATCTGCTGAAGTAATCCCCCTGGTCTCTGATGTTCATATTTTACTTGCTGACAGTTGAGACACTTGGCCACAAATCCAACTATATCCTTTTTCATCCTTCTCCACCAATAGTGCTGCCTCAGGTCCTGGTACATCTTCGCGGCACCCGGATGAATGGAGTACCGCGAGCTATGAGCCTCCTCAAGAATCAGCTCTCGAAGCCCATACACATTGGGTACATAGATACGACCCTGCATCCTCATCACGCCATCATCTCCTATAGTCACATCTCTGGCATCACCTTACCGAATCCTGTCCTGAAGGACCAGAAGGTGGGGATCATCATACTGGCGCTATCTGACGCGGTCATAAAGAGAAGATCGGGCAACCTTACAAGCTAATACCCGGCAAGGCTCTGAAAGATCCAATCTTATGAACTGACAGGCTAAGTCTTGAACATCCAAGGCTAAGGGCCTCTCAACTGCCGGAAGATATGCCAAACTCCCCAAACTCTCCGCCCGGCGACTCATGGCATCGGCCACCACATTGGCTTTCCCCGGGTGGTATAATACAGTGATGTCATAGTCCTTGAGTAGCTCCAACCACCTCCGCTGACGCAAATTAAGGTCCTTATGCCTGAACAAATGCTGTAAACTCTGGTGATCCGTGAAAATCTCACTGGGAACACCGTACAAATAATGACGCCAGATCTTCAGGGCACGAACAATAGCTGCCAACTCGATATCATGAACCAGATAATTCTTCTCATGCACCTTCAACTGTCTGGATGCGTAGGCAATCACCCTACCTTCCTGCATCAATACTTCTCCAAGGCCAATCCTCGAGGCATCACAATAGACTCTATAGGACACTGAACCTGTAGGCAATACTAACATTATGGGTGTAGTCAGGGTTGTCTTGAGCTTCTGAAAGCTCTCCTCACACTCCTCAGTCCACCTGAAAGGAGCACCCTTCTGGGTCAGTCAGATCATAGGTGCTTCAATAGATGAAAATCCCTCTACAAAGCGGCGATAGTACCCTTCCAAACCAAGGAAACTGCGGATATCAGTATCTGATGACGGTCTAAGCCAACTCTGCACCGCCTCCACCTTCTTCGGATCCATTTTGATCCCATCACAAGACACCACGTTTCCTAAGAATGCCACTAAATGGCAGAATTCACACTTAGAAAATTTTGCATACAATTTCTTCTCCCTCAGAATCTGAAGAGCGGTCCTCGGGTGCTGCTCATAATCTTCCCAAGATCTTCCCACGTCTCAGAATCAAGTAAAAGTTACCAATTTAGAACACCCATTAACTCACGAACACACTCGAACAAGAATCATTAAAATCCGATGTCAAAATCCCATTAAATTCTCGAATTTTCAATTGGGGAACTTTTCTCCCATTTTTCTAATTTTCCACTGAAATTCCTTGATTAGATTGAAGAAATTGCTATAGAATGATGAAATAAAAATGAAACAAGATTAGGAATCG
>ML296960.1:70006-101884 GCA_005239495.1 Nicotiana undulata | reverse complement strand
TTCGGACCTCGGGAACATAAAATCACATTTCAAGCCAAATTTCAAATTCTTTAAAAATCCTCATAACTTCATTAACTCCAATTTTCTCATTTTGATCCGGAACCCGCCAAATCAAGTTCGTTCTTACCAAATTTCACAGATAACTTAAATAACACATATTGAACTTGTTCCGGGATCCAGAATCATAATACAGGCCCGGCCGCACATGTTTTACATCAAGGTTCATTTTTCATAAGCCTTTAATATTTTCATAAAACAATTTCCTTTAAAAATTCATTTCTCGGACTTGGGTACTCGGAATTCGATTCCGGGCATACGCCCAAGTCCCATATTTTCCTACGGACCTTCCGGGACCGTCGGATCACGGATCCGGGTCCGTTCACCAAAAATGTTGACCAAAGTCAACTTTATTCAACTAATTATCATAAATTCAACTCTTTATCAAGTTTCCACATAAAGGCTTCCTGGCTACGCGCCCGGGCTGTGCACGCACATCGAGGTGAGATTGACGGAGGCTTTCAGGGCCTCGAAACACAGTCATAATTAAATTTACATAAGATGCCCTTTTTGGTCATCACAGTTTACTCAAAATTCCAGTCTTACTCAATTTCCTCAACTTAAGGCTTCTGAAATGAGAATTTTCCTTTCAATTTAACCCCGAACCCCCTAAATTTCAACTCTGACAATACCCACAAGTCACAATACCCGAAATGAAGCTGTTCATGACTCCCAACTACTGAACGACGTGCTGGATCTCAAAACGACCGGTCGGATCGTTACAACAACCCTAGCTAGAAATTTAGCTACTCGTGAAAAATGTAGAAATTAAAGAAGAAATAAAGATAGAATCCATAATAATTAATTATGGGATAAAAATCTAGTGTTTGGAGACAAATATAGAACAAAATTACTTAAAGCAGTAAAGAAAAACGGCTCAGGTGCTCTTACAAACCAATACTTGACCTGAAAATGACAAAAAGTTCTATATACTAAGTTCAAATATCTGACAAAAATGCCCCTTCGGAGGTTGTGCGGCCGCATAATTCTGAGTTGGGTCCACACTCTGAGCTTGACTGGTCAACTGGGCCTTCTGCAGTCGCACAAAGTTGGGATGTGGCTGCACTTCATCAAGTTGTGCAGACCGCACATTTCTGAGTGCCGCCACACACTTGGCTTGAACTGGGATCTGGACTTGACTCTGCGGCCCGCACATTTGTGAGGGCGGCCACACAATATTCATGTGGTCCGCACATCATCACTTCAAGGTTCTCAGAATCTACTCCTATGCTGTCCGTATATTAGTGAATGCGACCGCACACTAGCTTCTGCGGCCGCACAATAATTGTGTTGTCCGCACAGCTTCAATTGCACAAAATTTCCAAGGATCTGGACCTCTCTTCTGCGGCTGCACCAAAATTATGCGGTCTGCATACTCTGAAGCTGATTTTGACAGGGTTCCTTCATTGTTTGCGGCCACACACAGTATTGTGCGATCCGCACTATAAGCACTTTTTGCCATGTTTTTGTCCTTGTCCAACTTTGACTCCTTTTTGAGTTGATTTTCACTTTATAGCTCCTTTCCCAAGATTCCTGCAAGAAAGCTTCTTTCATTAGTTCTTGGGAATACCTTTAAGCATTTTCGAGCTAAACTACAAGTAAAAGAGAGCAAATAAGCAGTCAAAATCCCTACTTATCAGTTAGCAGCATGTTCAGGCAGTTATTCGGTCTCTTCCCAATAATTGGGAACATCTGACGGTTAACTTGACCCACAATGATAACATCAAAACTTTTGTTGATGTTTCCCATCATGTGGAGCTTGAAGACGAGCGGCTTGGTGCTGCTAAAGTTGTACCTAATGCCTTTGTACCAGAATCAAGTGGTATAAAGAGATCAAGCTTCAAGCACAAGAGAAACTGAATAAATGACGCAAAAGGGTAAGGAGGCCGGAGAAGGATCCTCCAAGAAAATAAATAAGACAAATTCCAAGAATATAAAATAGCTACAAGAAGAAAGGCAAGAGTAATATGAATACATTTGCCAAGTTCTAGGGCATTTTGCTCGTGACTGCATTGAGCCGAAAAAGGTAGCATTTCAAAACACATCTCTTAGTATTATATATGTTTGTAGCACTATTTTACTAACTGAATCTTATTTAGTGTGGATTGTAGACTTAGGGGACACCGACCATGTGAGCCATGATAGAAGCGTTTATAGAGTTTCGTCAAGTTACACCTGGATCAAAGCATATATATGTGGGAAATAATGCAAATCTTGAAGTCAAAGGGATAGGCACTTGCAGAATGGACATGCGTGGTGGCCGATCATTGATGTTGCATGACGTCCTATATGTTACAGATATTAGACGAAACTTAGTCTCTCTGTCTGTTCTTCTAGATTTAGATTTCAATTTGAACTTTAGTCCAATGATCTTAGAATTACTCAAGACAATATTTTTGTTTGAACATGTTATGATGGTTTTATTGTGTTAGATTGTAATCCTTCTACGTATAACTATTATGTTGACCATTGTGTTATGGCATATTAGTCTAGTAATAATGGTGTTGATGTTATTACATGGCATACAAGATTAGGTTACATAGGGCAGGATCGAATGAATAGATTGGCTAAGGAAGGAAATTTAGATTCTTTCTCTAAATGAAATGCCAACTAGTGAAATATGTATTACCGCAAAGATTACACGTAAACCATTTGGAAAGGCTAAGATAGCTGATTTTCCATTGCAATAAGCTATAATGATATCTGTGGTCCAATAAATATGAGGGCTAGGTCTGGTGCTTTATATTTTATCACATTTATTGACGATTTCACGCGCTTTGGTTATGTCTATTTGATTTCTCATAAATCTGAAACACTAGAATACTTTAAGAAATATTTGAATGAGGTTGAGAATCAATTAGATAAAAGGATTAAGACCTTAAGAACCTATAGAGCGTGTCAACATCCTATCAAATCAGTTTGAAGAATTGTGTAATGAAAAGGGCATCATCAGACAATTAACTATTCCTTACACACCTCAACAAAATGGTGCATCAGAAAGAAGGAATAGAACACGATTGGATATGATAAGATCCATGATGGCACAAGAAAATTTACCTATCTTCTTTTGGGGAGATGTGTTATTGATTGAAACCTACATATTGAACGAAGTGCCTTCTAAATCAGTTTCTTCCATCCCTTATGAACTATGGAATGGTCATAAACCAAACTTAAAAATTTACGACCTTGGGGTTGTGCTGCGTATGTAAAAGATTGGTTTAGAAAATTTGAGAAATTATGTCCAAAAGGCAAGAAACGTATCTTCATAATATATTCAGAAAACTCCAAAAGGTATGTGTTCATTGGTGAATTAGAGGATGGAAGTGTAACTGAGATTGAATCACGAGATGTCACGTTGTTGGAAAATGATTTGCCAAATAAAGGTGAGGTAAGGAATGGAGAGCCTCTTTATGAAACGTTGAACTCAGATAATCAGCATGTATCTTCTGACACAGTTCATAATCAAATTGATCAGGATCTTGTTCTTGATCCGAGTGGGAGTGGGAGTTCTCAATCTCAAAACCGTTCAAACGAATCTGAATTTCAACTACAAGAGAGTAACAAGAAAAATTATGCCCAAACGTACTTATGAGATTGAAGATTACATTTTCTTGTTGTCTCTCATAGAAATGGATAAGCCAAAGTCTATGACTAAGGCTTTGTCGAGCCCCGGAAAAGATAAGTGGATTAAAGCAATGAAGGAAACATTGGAGTCCATGAAAACCAACAAAGTCTGGGATCTAGTTGACTTTCCTCCTGGACGAAGATCCATTGGGAACAAATGGGTTCTCAAATTTAAATGCAAAATGGATGGGTCAATAGAAAGATATAAGGCACGACTAGTGGCCAAAGGATTTACTTAAGAAGCTGGAATAGATTATGAGGAAACATTTTCACCAGTTGTGAAATTTACCTCAATTCGCTTACTTTTGGCTATTGTTGTATGTTTGGATTTGGAATTACATCAAATGGACGTGAAGACAGCTTTTCTCGACGAAGAACTAAATGAAGAAATCTACATAGAATAACATGTAGGCTTCATCGTTAAAGGCCAAGAAAAGAAGGTTTGTAAATTGAAAAGATCTATTTATCATCCGAAGCAATATTCAAGGCAATGGTATTTGAGATTTCACAAGGAGGTGATCTCGTATGATTTAACCATGATCAGTGAAGACCATTGTATTTATGTGAAGAAATTCAATGGGATGTTTGTAATTCTTTCTCTTTACGTAGATGATATTTTATTGGCCGAAAATAATTTGGAGTATCTGAAAACTATCAAGTCATGGATTTCAAAGTCATTTGACATGAAAGATATGAAAGCAGACTATATACTTGGAGTTAAGATCAAAAGATATCGTTCCAAAAAGTTATCGAGTCTATATCAAGAAACTTATATAAAGAACATTTTGGAGAATTTTTGCATAAATAGTTGCAAATACATGGATACTCCTATAGCGAGAGATGAAACTTTAAGCCTTGAAATGTGTCCCAAG
The DNA here is from genome assembly GCA_005239495.1 of Nicotiana undulata. NCBI lineage: Eukaryota > Viridiplantae > Streptophyta > Magnoliopsida > Solanales > Solanaceae > Nicotiana > Nicotiana undulata. The sequence goes on along the minus strand of ML296960.1, from coordinate 97,331 downwards.
ACTAAAAATGAAAAGGAAGACATGTCTCGAGTTCTGTATTCAAGTGTTGTCGGGAGCTTGATGTATGCTATGATGTGTACTCACCCAGATATTTCTTATGTCGTAGGTCTGGTTAGCAGGTATCGATCCAATCCTAAAATAGATCATTGGAAAGTTGTAAAGAGAACTTTTATATACTTGAAGGGAACTGCAGATTATTCACTATGTTATAGTGGAAATGATTTATACTTGAGAAGATACACGAATACTGATTGGGCTGGTGACCTGAATGATAGAAAATCAACATCCGGTTATGATTTCTTAGTTAATGGTGGTGATATTTCATGGAAAAGTAAGAAACAAACTTGTACAACCCTTGTGACGATGGAAACTGAGCTCGTGGCTTGTGCGTCTACAATACAAGAGGTTGTTTGGTTGAAGAGATTCTTTGAGCATTTGGATATTACAAAGAACTCTCAGGGTCCCATTACTCTATATTGTGATAGTCAAGCGGCTATTGCATACACAAAAGATCCTAAGTATCACAGCAGGACCAAACACATTGACATCAAGTATAACTTGTGAGAGACATGGTAGCAAGTGGAGCGAGAAATTTACAGCACATTGCTACGCGCATGATAGCTGATCCTTTTACAAAGGCGATATCTAGAGACCTATTTGATAAACATGTAATGTCTCTAGGTTTTCGAAGGATATGAATATATACTTATGTACTGTAAAATGACTTGATTATTATAATATGCTCATCAATATTTGACTTTTGAATTTAAGTTCATATCTGGTATGCATGTGATGATGTTTCGTTAATAGAGTGTGTCGAACAAGTCGCGAGATTGGCTCTCTCACACTAGCGATCGCCTCTTACGTTAAGAATCGTTAAGAGATGAGACCTTATAAAACCTTGGATAATGTGACGTTATATTTACTTATTAAGGTCGGTCTAGACAACTAGTCAGGCTTAAGAATTTAATATTCGATTATGACTTGTTTTGTAAGCCAGATGCGAGTTTCTCCAAAAAGTTGGATTTGAGAATTATTGAATCGAGAAACTCGGATTAGATATTTGGAGGTGTCTATACCAAGATCTATATGGTGTTGAATGATTAAAGGAATAAAACACGTGCGCCAATATAAGGTAAGAACACCATAACACATGTTTCATACCATGTGTTTTATCGACCATGGGATAATGGAAGAATGAATCCCTGCTTGTTCATTGTATGAGATCCCAAAGAATTTATATTTACTTTTATTAGAATACCATTTGACCTTTTATTGTCTCTTGAAGTAGCAGTTAGTGTTGCTACTTTAGCAAGTCACTAATAACCATGAGTGATTCGGCAATGCAGTGCATGTCTAGAAAAGTAGTTGATTTGGAATGAAAGATTTGAGTTGAAAGGGAAGACGACTAATAATTTAGTAATTTAACTTGTATTCATAGGTCGGCCATTACACTTACCATGAGGGTATCAAATGTTATTATGACTACATAGTTACATATGAACTCGAGTTCACTTCTTTCGAGGATGAGGGATTGAATTACTAGCTATTGGAGTAGCGGGTGATGTCTGGGGTATAGAGAGTAATAAGATCCTCATGTTAGTAGTGAATCCTTTTCGAATATTATTGGATTTCTACATAGAGCTTTAAAATAACTTTAATAGGTTTGAAATATATTATAGCTCTTGGTGCTCGCGGATCGCGTGAACTACTTGTTTGTATGAATTGAGTGTGTTATTTATTCATGATAGTGGTTTGAGTTCCAACCCATCATACGCGAAGTGGGAGATGTTGAGTCTTGAATTTAGATACTGGGTTGCTCTGTATAGACTGACCCAACCCATTTGGGAAGAGATAGAGTTTGAGAATAAAATAACTTCTTTGGAGAAGTTACTACACGTTTGGGTGTAGTTGAGAGTAGTTGTTTTCCATAGCAGTTAATTCTTTCTCTATAATAACTCATTTGGTATTCCTATTAAGGAGGGGATGAACGAGCAGAATAAGAGGATTTGCTCTACCTCTCTCATCAATTTTCCATCATGAGCGAAGTGGGAGAAGTTGAGTCTTGAATTTAGATACTGGGTTGATCTATATGGACTGACCCAACCCATTTGGGAAGAGATAGAGTTTAAGAATAAAATAACTTCTATGGAGAAGTTGCTACACGTTTGGGTGTAGTTGAGAGCAATATTTTTTCATAGCAGTTAATTCCTTCTCTATAATAACTCATTTGGTATTCCTATTAAGGAGGGGATGAACAAGCAGAATGAGAGGATTTGCTCTACCTCTCTCATTAATTTTCTTCTTCCTTAACAGAGAAATTTTTTCTTCCTTTTGCATAACACACATAAAGAAAGGCATTTAGCTTGTGAAACTAAACTTTGTTTTCCAAGAAAATCAAAGTTCGACTTAAGGGCAATTTTTTTGGGTTGTGATTTTACTCCGTTGCGTAACAGGTACATGATTCTAATTCCTGTTCTTACTGAAATTTATTAACACTATCAATATTAAAATCGTCATGTACCCCTTTATAAATAATTTGTACAGTTTCTTAAAGCCTGTTTGGCCAAACTTTTAAAATTAGCTTATTATAAAAAGTATTTTTCAAATAAGTTCGGTGAGAAACAATTTGTATTTGGCTAAATTAATTCCAAAAATACTTTTGACCAGCAATTAGTGTTTGCCCAAACTTCTAAAAGAAAAAGTAATTTTTTTTTCCTCAATGCTTTTCAAAAAAATACTTTTGGGAAGAAGCTATTGTTTTCTACTTCAATTGTTTTTGCTTCTACTCAAAAATATATTTTTCTTTCTAAAAGCTTGGACATACAATTTAATTATGAAAAGAAAATTACTTTTGGACAAAAAACACGTTTGGCCAAAAGAACATGGGCAGACAAGCTATTAAATTCCAATCTAGTCAAATCCTCTTTCATGCTCATCGTGTAATAAAATGGATAACATAATACTAGTTATTTCGTTTATCACAGCAGCAACCAACTTGTAGCAATCGAATTCCAAGATATATGATCTGTTTCTTTGATTCAGAATCTAAAAATTTCAAATCCAAGAGATTTGCTAGATAATCACGTCATATATAGGTCAATGCACGATACAGTGCTTGGCAGCACGTTCTCTGGGATATCATTAGAGACGTCTTAACAGTAATAATGCTGGCTTTGTGCTGTTAGGCCCAATTTATAATTTGAAGTTTATGTTTTCAGAATTTACTATTGAACTCATAGTTCGAAATATTAGTAATACGTATTTAACAAATATCCTAACACATATATAGGTCAAAGCAATACGTCACCAGATAATTAACCTAGTAAAATTGGTAATTAACTTGCCATTATAGGTTACGATTTGTAACAAGATGATCGGCGTTTTGAGAATTAGCGTCCTGTTCGGCAGCTTAAGATCTCGAGCAGCTTCGCATTATGTGTTATGACTCGCGTGTGTGGTTGAGTTCGGTTTTTGGATAATTCAGGATCAATTTGGAAGAAGGATTCTGGTTTTAGAAGCTTAAGCGGTAAGAGTTGACCGGAGTTTGACCTTTATGTAGACGACTCCGAAATGGCATATTGATGATTCCAATTGCTTTGTATGGTAATTTTGGACTTAGGTGTGCGGTCAGATTAGGATTTGGAGGTCTGTAGGATAATTTGAAGCATTTTGGCGATAAATTGAAAAGTTGAAGGTTTTGGAAGGTTGAGAGGTTTGACCTGGAATTGACTTGATTGATATCGGGTTCACATTACGATTGCAATAGTTGGAGTAACTTTGTTATGTCATATGGGACTTGCATGCAAATATTGACGTCAATCCAGTTATATTTGATATGTTTCGATGCGTGTTGTAAAATTTGAAAGTTCATTAAGTTCGATTTAAGGGGCGATTCATAGTTTTGGTGTTGTTGATGTTCTTTAAAGCCTCGACCAGGTCCGCGTTATGTTATGGAACTTGTTGGTATGTTTCGACGGGGGTACCGAGGACCCCGTGTGTGTTCCGGATGGGCCACGAACCATTTTCTCGTGTTTTGAAATGTTGGTTCTGATGTCTGGTTTTCCTCCATTGCGTTCACGTCCATTGCATCACGTTCGCGTAGTGTAACTTGGAGGCAGAAAATATTCTTTTTCGCGTTCACGAATAGGAACAAGCATTCGCGAAGGATTGGAAGGCTTTTGTCTTCACGTTCCCATACAGAGGTCCGCGATTGGCAAACATTGTTCTTTTCACGTTCGCAAGTTCGCAGACGCATTCGCGTAGTCTCTGAAGATCTTGGTCACCGAGTTCGCGACCTTTATGCCACGTTCGTGAAGCCTGTTCTGGTAGTTGAAGATTTTGGCTCTTCACAATCGCAATGGATGTACCGCGATCGCGATGTATAATTCACTGGGCAGAATATAAGTTTAAAAAATGAGGGTTGAGTTATATTTCACAATTTGACTTTAGGAGCTCGGTTTGAAGCGATTCTTCGAGAGATTTTCTGGGGAGTGATTGGTGTAAGTGACTATAACTCAGATTTGGTTAATTCAAATGAATATATCATTGTTTTCATCATTTAATTAGTGTTTTGGGTTGAGAAATTGGGAAAAAATGTTGAAACTTTCTAAGTTTTAATTTGAGGATTTGAAGGTCGAGTTATGATCGGATTTGAGTAATTTTGATATGGTTGAACTCGTGGTTGAATGTGTGTTTGGATTTATTTTGGTCGGGTTCCGAGACGCGATTCCGGGGTTGAGTTTTTGACACTTTTTATTTCTCTTTCATGATCGAAGTTTTATTATCCGGAATTGTTTCCTATGAGTTTTATTTATGATATGAAGTTATTTTGAAAAGATTTGAGCCTTCCGAAGGTTGTTTCACACAAGAAGGTTATTTTAGAGTATCGGTCTGGCTTCTTTGAAGTAAGTATCTTGCCTAACCTTGTGTGGGAGAACTACCCTTAGGATTCGAGTCATTTGTGCTAATTGTGTCATGTGAAGGTTGTGTCCGCGTGGCGACGAGTATGTACTCAGGTCGATTTCTGGAATTTGACCGATGTAGACTCTTAGGTTCTTCTGCTCCATTAAAATGAAGTTGTCTTATCATGTTAAATCCTCCATTTACTAAAATCACCCTTATATGTCTTATCTGGAGTTGACTGATTCATGTTCTACCCTTGTTACTAATAAACTCTTATGTACCTTAGTTAAAGTTATAGTCTCTTTTTTATCCATGCTATCTTTTCCATCATTGCTTATTCTTAATTGAAGTTATCGTTATCTTTTCTGTAATTGCTTATCCTTTATTGGAGTTATTGTTATATTTTCCGTAATTGCTTAACCTTAATTGAAGTTACTATTATCTCTTCCATAAGTGTTTAACCTTATTGAAGTTTTGTTATTCCTTTCATTATTGACTTATCCTTATTTGGAATCATATCTTCATGCTATCTCTCTCGTCGTCGAGTTATACTTGTGTGGAATCATTGTTGCACACTATCACTCCCTCGTTGAGTTATTCCTGTTGAAACCATAATTCTATGTTGTCTCTTTCATTGTGAGCTCCTTCTTCCGTTTCTTTGTGATTTGAAGTTTTTGTGTTGATTTACTTGGCATACTCTCGTGTTATTATTGTTGTTGATGTTGTACTCAGAGCGTGGTTGTGGTATTAAAATTGTTTTGAGGAAATTATGCCGTATGGGCACATGTTGTGAAAGTCATTTTATTGTGTTGTTATGTTTTGGCACACGTGGTATTGTTGAGTGTATTGTCGGAGTGTTCGCGCGTGAGTTGTCTGTGCTGTTGTTATTATTGATATTTGCACATGCAGCATGACAAGGCGGGCTATATACGTGGGTTTGCGCATGTGACGAGACGGGGTGGAAATATTATCATTCGCGTGGGGCGAGACAAGGCACACATTTACTTTATTATTGCGCATGTGGCGAGACAAGGTGGGCTATGTCAGGAAATGATTAGTGATGACTTATAATGGCCTGAGGCATTCTTATTGTTGATATTTGTGTAGTAGTGTGCCAACTTTGTGTGAATTATACAGTGTACATTTTGTGGTGATCGTTTCTTATGTGCCATTCATTGTCTCTACTCTTACTTGTTAACTTAAATCGTGATAGAACACTTGCACAAGTATACACATAATTAATCACCCATATCAGTTTAAAAAGATGAATCCTAATGTTATGGACCATTTACATGTACTCTTGTTTACTTGCCTTCTGCGTGAGAGTCGTTCTAATGGCACGCGAGTTGTCCGGGTGGTCATGAGTCATTATTGTTGTTGGCATGTGAGTTGTCCGTGCGGATGTTTGATATTGTCACTCCCTTGGCACATGAGTAATTCGTGTAGTTATGAATTGTAATGTGGGCACGATATGCTAAGTGATTAGGATTCACAAATTGGGACCCATGAAATGTGACTATGAGGTGAAGTACCACGAGGTAATCTTTGAACAAATCTTGTGTGGAAGCGGTTGCTCTTATTGAATTGTTACTTGTTCCCTCTACTTGGTTTCACCGGACTTAAATTGTGTTCGGCTTACTCTATGGAATTGTTACTTGTTTGTGCCTGTTGCTAACCGTTGTTTCTAGTGCTTTATTGCGAGTATTATTGTTGTTATCTTTACCATACTTAACTTTATATTGACATTGTTTTCCTGTTAGTTTCACCTTCATACTTGTGCATGTTATTTAGTCTAGTAGGTGTCTTGACTGTCCATAGTCACTATTTCAACAAGGTTAATCTTGATACTTAATGGCTACCGCTGTGGTGTACTCAAGCTACGTTTTCTGCACATTTTTGTGTAGATCCAGGTACCTCGGATGTTGTTGATCATTAGCTAGTTGTTCGAACTTTAATTTGGAGACTCAAGGTATACTTGTTGTCGTGTTCGCAGGCCTTAGAGTCACCTTCTGAAATCTTACTTTGCAGTACTGTTTATACCTATTCCGGAACAATTGTATTTAGGGATTTTCTAGTAAATTCAGTAGAGTTTGTGACTTGTACTACCGGTTTTGGAATTGTTGGTTTTGTATAGAAAATTTCTGCTTCATATTTAATAGTTGTTGGTTGAGTTTGTCATTAAGTTAATAAGTACTAGGCTTACCTAATCCTTAGGATTAATTGTCATCACAACATCCTACGGAAGAAAATTTGGGATCGTAAGGCTGTTAGCCTTATATCACTTAAATCCATTAAAGAAAAAATTTGAATAAGCATTAATTGATAACGAAGTAAAATTAGAACTAACCTTGAACTATACAAAGATTTCAAAAGTCTTTGAACATTATTATTAAAAAATCCATTCCTTTCGAGTTTTGATATAAAAACCCCTTCTCCCCTCCAACTTTGTCTTTCTCTATTCGCACTACCACCAAAAAGGAAGCTACCATACCACTAGTGATTGGCTCCATGATTCTCTTTTTTACTCTAATTTAAGCTCTCTCCAAACTGCAAAATTCAATGGCCGAAACTCAGTCACTAAGAAAATCACAAAATCCCCACATAGTCATACTACCAACTCCTGGTACGGGTCACCTAAATCCTCTTGTCGAATTCGCCAAACGACTTGTTTTACAACATCACTTCTCTGTAACTCTCATTCTTCCTACGGACGGTCCCATCTCTACTTGTCAAAATACTTTCCTTAACGCCCTTCCCTGTGGCATTGATTATCTCCTTCTTCCACCAGTTAACTTCGACGACTTGCCCCCCAAAGTTAACATTGTGACGCGCATTTGCCTTACTATTACCCGTTCGCTTGCTTCTCTTCGTGAGGCTCTTAAGTCAATTGTTGAATCAAAGAAAGTAGTGGCGTTAGTGGTTGATCTTTTTGGTACCGATGCTTTTGATGTGGCCATTGAGTTCAAGATTTCCCCTTATATGTTCTATACTTCAACGGCTATGATGTTGTCGCTAGCTTTTTATTTGCCAGAGCTTGATAAGACTGTTTCTTGTGAGTTTAAAGACTTGCCAGCTGTTCATATTCCAGGTTAGAGACGGATTATAGTTTATCTTAAAGTTTCATTTATATACATTGATATTGAATTTTTTGCACACTATCAGGCTGTTCAAAAAATGAGAGAAACTGAGATTTGTAATCTTGTAAATGAAAAACCTTACCTGCTACAATAGCTAAAATTGGCCTGATGGTCTAAACAAATTTTATGATACCGGTGAATATTAGTTAAACTCTTATTCTAATGAGTGCGAGGCTCTCAGTTCTTTCAAAATTGCTCAATGCATATGTGACAGTTTTTACTTTTTAATTTGTTTAGAGAACGAGTGACATATTTTTTAATATATTTAGAAACTCTTTTGACTTCAATTTTTATTTTTAAATTTAATGGCATTTTTTTATAGCTACAAAATAGTGGCGATGTTTGATTCTATACGATATTTAATACAGAAATGAAGACTTCTAAAACATTTACTCTAAAACTAGTTATAGATATTTGTATGACTATAAATCATCTCATTAAAAATAAAGTTTTTTTTTTAAGTGCAACCATTTTTTTTGGGACATACTAAAAAGGAAAGCATGACATATAATTTGGGATAGAACGAGTATAATATGTTTAAAATCATGAGTTCAAAGAAAACATTTAGTATGTGCCAAATCTTTCTTTCTTTAAAGGTCGTGTCCAGTCAAACACCGTCATATAAAATAAAACGAGTAGAGTACTAATTCTTTCAAATATTTATACTCGCACAAGCACACTCACATATATATTCAGTTGAACATATTTCTAACAACATACACCACTACTATTCCAGGTTGCATACCTGTACATGGGAAGGATCTTCCCGACCCGGTTCATGACAGAAAAAATGGGGCTTACAAATGGGCTCTTCACCAGACCAAGAGGAAAAAAATGGCCGAGGGCATAATTTTGAACAGCTTCAGCGACTTGGAACCTGGAGCTATTAATGCTCTACAGGATAAAGAACCCGGTAATTATAAGCCAACCATTTACCCAGTTGGACCAGTTGTATTTATGGATACAAGTAGCAAGGTTGACGATGAGTTACAATGTTTGAAATGGCTTGCTGAGCAGCCACGTGGATCAGTACTCTACATTTCATTGGGAAGTGGTGGGACCCTATCACATAATCAGCTAATTGAACTTGCAATAGGGTTAGAAATGAGTGAACAAAGATTTTTATGGGTAATAAGATGTCCAAACGATAGAATTGCTAGTGGTGCATACTTTAGTGTCCAAAATTCAAGTAACCCTCTTGATTTTTTACCTAATGGGTTCTTGGAAAGGACTAAGAGGATAGGTCTGGTACTACCCAATTGGGCACCACAAGCTCAAATTCTTAGTCATAGCTCAATTGGTGGATTCTGGACTCACTGTGGATGGAACTCAACTTTGGAGAGTATGATTCATGGTGTTCCACTTATTGCTTGGCCTCTTTATGCAGAACAACGACTGAACGCGGTGCTGTTAAATGAGGGTTTAAAAGTGGCATTGAGGCCAAAAATTGGTGATAATGGTATTGCAGGGCGATTGGAAATTGCTGAAGTGGTGAAAGAATTGATGGGAGGTGAAGAAGGAAGAGAAGTGCGTAGAAAAATGAGAGAGCTACAAGATGCAGCATCAATGGTGTTGAATGAAGATGGTTCTTCAACTAAAGCCCTAGCTGAACTTGCTTCTAAGTGGAAGGAGGTGTCACATGATTAATTATAATGTCGGCTCCATTAGATGTCGCATGTCCTGGATATTGTTCAGTTTGGTAACTTCAATTTGTTATACTGAATAGAGTTGTAATTTTCTTTTTTGACTTTAAAGATTGAGTGAATGGCTGAATCGGGAAAACCAGTAAGAAATCTTCACTAATTTGAGATTACAGAACATAAAATATGACATGAAAGTGTTTCTCGATAAAGTACACCTCAATATAAATTGAATAATGTGTGTAACTCTAAAGCACACAAATCACCAATTAACTTTGAAAGGGTATAAAATATGTCGATTCATGGTGTGAAGAGCTCATGTTACTCGTGTCTCGCGGGACTCTGTAACAATAGTGATTTTTTATCCCAAACAAACTATATTGATCGGAAACAACTGGACAATTACAAGGGAACTAAATGACTGAAATTACAGAGGAAATTTACTAGAACACTTGAGGATAATAAGAAGGGGATGAGAGAAGGAAAAAAATAGCAGAGGTGAGAATAAGAAGAGTCTACTCATTGCCTTCATATTCCTAATGATATCTGGTTATTTATTCTATTCTAACAACCTGTCACGTCCATCACGTGATCAGCCAATACGCACAACAAAATCTGTTAGCTTCCTTGGCATTTTCCTCACATAAACTTCTTCTCAAAGTTTCTTTTTGTCCTTCCACATTGGCATCCATCTCAGCTTCCTCAAGGACTGTTCCACTGTCCACCTCAACATCTGGGTCCATAACATTACCCCCACCTGAAATGAGAACCTTGTCCTCAAGGTTCGAAAAGGGCTGGACCTGATCCGAAGCAAATTCTGTCAATTGTAGAGGGGTGATCTGATTATCAGGCTGCCCAACACGTCTTTGGAGCATCGAAACATGGAATACGGGGTAAATGCATGCAGCATCAAGTAACTCTAGCTTGTAAGCTACTATCCTGAAAGGGACTAAAGAATTTGCATCCTAACTTGTGGTGAGGTTTCCCTCGGACTGACTGTTAGCGGAAAGGCCTGAGCTTAACGTAGACCCAATCTCCTACCTAGAAGGTAGTCTCTGAATGATGATGGTCGACCTGAGCTTTCATATGCTTTTGTGCCTTGAGTAAATTCCCTTATAGCAAATCCAATACCTCATCCCTCTACAACAAAATTGTTCCATCAATTCGTTTGGGTTATCCCCTGTGACATATCGAGTGATAGAAGGGGGTTTCGTACCATAAAGTGCCTCAAATGGTGTCATGCCAGCAGAAGATTGCAAGGATGTATTATACAAAAATTCAGCCCAAGGAAGCATAGCCACCAAATTCTTAGGCGCGCCTGCCGTGAAACAACGCAAGTACTTCTCAAAGCATTTGTTCAAAGCCTCAAATTGACCATTGGTTTGGGGATGATAAGCCGTACTTATAGCCATATTAGTCCCCTGTAAATGATGGATCTTCTACCAAAAATAATGAATGAACGATGGATCCCTCTCTGTAACAATGGTGCGAGGGTACCCATGTAATTGTATGACTTCCCCCACAAAAATCGCAACAACTGATTCAGCAGTAAAAGAAGATGACAAGGGAATAAAATGGCCACACTTGGTCAAAACGTCTACCACTATCAAGATTGTTGCTTTACCATTCGAACTAGGGAGGCGAGTAATAAAGGCCATTGCAATGTCCTCAAAAACTAGTTCGCAATAGGCAAGGGCTGAAGTAGTCCAGCGGGTTGATGATTGAGGTACTTCATTTGTTGGCAAATATGACAAAAAGCGATGAATACCTTTACATCACTTTTCATGCGTATCCAATAAAAATTAGAAGCGAGTCAATGATACGTGTGTGCCACGCTTGCGTGCCCTCCAGTACCATAGGAATGGAATTTCAACAATAATTGTTGGCATAGATGAAAGCTGGAAGGAATAACCAATCGACCCTTAAAGAATAGCAGCCCCTCACGGAAATTGTAATCAGGTATTAGATCGGGAGCAATGATTTGTTGAAGTGCAAGTAAATCAAGGTCAGTTCTGTTAAATAAAGGCAAGTTAGTGACAAATATGGTAACACACCCTGTGATGGCCATGTACGCCGACTCTGGAACACGCGACAAAGCATCATCAACTCCATTGTTATTTTCGGGGCGGTATTCAAATGTAAAATCAAACCCAACCAACTTACCAAGCCACTTTTGTTGTTCATGAGATTGAATGGTCTGATTGGTAAGGTTCCTTAGAGATTGTTGGTCGGTGATGATGGCAAAGCGAAGACCCTATAAATATTGTCGGCACTTAGAAACCTCTTGAATGATTGCGAACATCTCCCGGTGATAAGTGGAGGCTTATTGCATACGGCTGCTTAGTTTCAGGCTAAAGAAGGCCACTAGGTGCCCCTTTGTGTATGGACGACTCCTATGCCCACCCCAGAAGCATATGTTTCTAACCGAAATGGCTTGGTAATATTTAGAAGAGTAAATAAAAGGACAAATTGAGGCAATTTTTCAATGTCTCAAAAGCAGCTTGTTGAGACGGGGTACATTGATAAGCATTTTTGTGAAGTAAATCAGTCAAAGGTGCGGTAATTGAGGCATAGTGGTGGATGAATCACCAGTTGTATCATGCAAGACCCAAGAAACTACGGACTTCCTTACCTGTTCTAGGACGAGGCCAATGTTGGGTTGCCGTAATTTTAGCTGAATCAATAGATAACCCGGTACTTGAGATCGCATGGCCTAAATAGTCCACTAATTATTGGCCGCAAACACACTTTGACCTCTTAGACACCAATTGGTTTTTGTTCAAGAGCTGTAGAAGCAAGGGAAGATGCTCCAAATGAGCAATCCAAGGGGACTGTACACAAGTGTATCATCAAAGAAACTAGAACAAACTGATGCAATAAGGGTCGAAAACAGAGTTCATAATGGCTTGAAATGTTGAGGGGGCGTTTGACAACCCAAATGACATACTAGAAATTCGTAATGTCGCTCAAGAGTGAGGAATGTCGTCTTCTCGACATCCTCAGGTCGGACCCTGATTTGGGTGTAGCTAGAAAGCAAGTCTAATTTTGAGAAAAATTGGGCATCATGCAATTCGTCAAATAATTCATCAATGGTCGGAATGGGAAACCAATCCCTAACCGTTACTGCGTTCAAAGTGCGATAATCCATACAAAAACGCCATGTCTCATCCTTTTTATGCACTAATAGAACCGGGGATGAATAGGGACTGGTACTCGGACGAATTATTCCGTCTCTTAGCATGTCACCAACCAGTTGTTCCATGATATTCTTCTGAAAATAAGGTTAACAATACGACTTAACACTCACCGATTCTGACCCAAATAATAAGTGAATTTCATGATCAAGTGCCCAAGTAGGTGGTAACCCATACGATTTTTGAAACACCTAGGAGAATGAGTCCAACAGTTCTGCTATCTCTGATGGTGGGGAATTTGGCACCGGGGGAGCATCGATCACCAATTCCAATCGATAAAAAGAAGAGATAGTGTGAGTTATAGCCATGTGGCAAAGACTATGCAATTGAACAGACAAACCCCATAATCAGTAACCACTGGACTTAATGTGGCCATCCACGATACACCCAAAACAAAATCCGAACCATGTAGAAGCAAAACAAGAAAGTCCAAGGCGAGACTCGAGAGTGCTTCCCTGAATGGTAAGGGGTACCTACCTACCTACAAACGCCCACAAGGCAAGCGTTCACCATTGCCGACCACCACAGAGAAACAGGGTGTTGGCTCAACTTGAAGCTGCAAGAATTGAGCGACTTGTGTCTAGATGAAGTTGAGTGTGATGCCGCCGTCATGTAGCACCTGAACGAGGGAGCGACTCATATTACCCGTGAAGCGCAGGAATTAGGTGAAGTTCCACCAGCCAAAGCATGGTAAGAAATGGCAGAATATTCTTGAACCTCCAAGCATTAGAGTTCCTCAATCAGGACATCATCGGAAAAAATGGTTCCGGTAATACTACAGCATCGTCCGTTTCCACAACTAGAAGTAGTAGGTGGAGCCCCGCCTTACAACAGTTGTTATCTGAGTATTTTTTGTCACAGTTAAAGCACAATCCAATTGTCGGTGGCATTCCATTTCCAGCGGCGTGAGGCATTTAATAGGTAAGCGGGTGGTAAGCGGGTGGTAATAGAAGAAGTGTTCTGTGGAGGTGGAAAAGTTGGAGAAGAAGAATTGAGACCAGGGCTAATGCTAGGCGTGGGTAATAGAGGTTGGGTCTTTAAAAAAGCGGGTCGAGCAGGCCCTTTATCAGCAATTAAGCGTTGCTAATGAATATGGGCTAAATCAATTACCTGATCCAACCGAGTAGGTTTATGGGCCTTAATGGACGCAAGGATCTCGGGTCGTAGGCCCGAAAGGAAACACTCCACTAGAAACTCCTCAGGTAGCAACATCATTTCGTTAAGTAGAGACTCAAAACGACGTTGAAAATCAGCCACTATTGAAGTTTGGTGCATCTTAGAGAGATGAACGACTGGTGAGAGCATATGACGCTAACAAAAGAGACACAATAGTTTATCGCGAAATCGGGTCAATCGCTAAAGTGCTTATTCCGATAAAGCCAGCGATACCACTCGAGTGCCTCACCGTCGAGGTTGAAGAAGGTCACTGTCAGTTTATGCTCTGACAGAATACCGTAAAAATCGAAGTAACATTCAGCTTGAAAAATCCAATCCTCTAGGCGAGATCCATTAAAATGACCAAACTCTACCAACGCTAATTTATGGCGAGGTGCAGAAAGTCCACCAGTAGGAACTCCAGCAGCACCAAGTGGCACCACAAGGTCGGGGAATTGAGAAGCCTCGATTACCGGCAAACGAGCGCTAATGTTAGCCACCTGCGCAAATAAATCCTGAAGCACCACAACTTGGATTTCTATGACATTGCACAAAATTGGAATCGGAGGAATCAGATGAAGCAGTCATAAGGCCGTCATATGAAGGTTAAATGACAAAAAATGGCTCTAATTATGAATTTTGTGTTTTGCAGGAGCAAGTCTTGATTATGAGGACATAGGACAGTATTTGGAGCTAATTTAAAGTAAGGAAATCCACTCGAAGGTGAATGCGTTTGAAAGAAGAAAGAGAAAAAGATAGAAAATCGCTAATTACAGGAGCGCAGGCCAAGCGCGGTCCATGCGCGATCGTGCTCGAGCAGTGGTGGCCAGGCAGAATTGTGTGCCATATGCACGGCCTATACGCGGTCGCGCTCGTGCAGGGGTTGACAGACAGAATGAAAGCGAATATGTGCGGTCCATGCGCGACCGCGCTTGTCACTCCGAGGAACTTTATTTCAGGGGTAATTTCGGAAGTTCTGGGAAATCCCCTTAACCTATAAGAAGCCCAACTCGCCCAGAAAAGAGGTATCAAGGTTTTAATAGGATTGTTGAAGACAAGAAGAGGCAAGAGGCAAGGCAGAAGATTCGACATAGAGTTCTACCTATCTTCTTCTTGTTTTGATCATTCACGATAAATTTTGCCGTTATGATTATGAAAACAATTATGCATAGCTAAATATTTAGTCTAAGGTTTTGATGGAACCTATTTAAGGATGAACTTCTTGCTATGTCAATATAGTTTTGCCCAAGTTTAATCTCTATTTGTTCAACTACGTTCTTGTTGTAGTTAAATGAAAGGATCCTCAATTAGCTATGCTTATTTAGTATGTATTACTCGGGAGAGAGTGCATATTTAGGTTGTTGTTGAAAAACATCACTCCCGATGTATGTTAGAATAAAAAACCAAGGGTTTAAAGGTGGGATTAGGGATAACGAAACCTTGGGTGTGATCTACGTGAGCTGTAATAAAAGCCAGCTAACATAACTCGGGAGAGTATGTCTAGTAAATTGTCGTAATTACTCGGAAGAGATTTACGGTAGTAAGAGTGCTCATGATCGATAAAGAAGATTAGGCAAATCTATTTGAAACATAGCAGGAAGGGATTCCATCAATAGGGGAAATCATAACCTTAGATCCTTCTCATTATTGTTTACAGCCCTTTCTAAGTTAGCTCTTAGTTTAAATAGTTTCATTCAGTAATAGTTAGTAGAAAAATAACCAATTGTTATTCAAAATATCTTGGAAGTTGATTACGTAGAATTAAGTGAGTCTGATAACATTAATTGGTAGGTTAATTCACTGTGGGATTCGACTCTGGGCTTAATACCCAGAATATATTGACAACGACCGCTTTTTCCTTTTTATAAGGCATAGTTGGGCGTGATCAAAATTTGGCGTCGTTGCCGGAGAATTAACAGTGTTATCAATTACAGTTGAAAGAAATACAAAAATTCTTAGTGTAGTCAATTTTTCTCACTTTCAATCTACTACATTTAAATTTTAACGTTTACGGACTTGGTTGTTATCATCGAGAACTGGTGAAGTGTTTGAAGCATTATCAGATCCCGAGAAAGTTTTCAAGGCCTTGAATCGGGCCAACCAGAAAAGCAAACAACAAAACTCAACTGAACAACTTGAACCAGACATGGCAGAGCTGGTGAATAACAGAAATAATGAGGATACCATGGAGGACCCCAATGCGCAGGTAATGGAGCCTCTTGTGCCGGAGGCAACTTTATACGATTGGGCACAACCCACATCAGACAACTTGTCCACCACGATTGTAGTCCCGCAGATACATGCTGAATCGTTTCAAATCACAAACAACATGTTGCACTTGCTGCAAAACAAGGGACTATTCTCGGGGTCATACATTGAAGATCCTCAATATCACTTGAAGAATTTCCTGTCAATCTGCAAAACACAAAGACAGCACAACGTGACTCCGGAAGCAATAAAGTTGTTGTTGTTTCCATTCTCTGTGACATGAGCAGCCTAGACTTGGCTAAATTCACTCCCTATTAATTCCATCACTACTTGGGAGGAGTTAGTCAGGCTATTTGAGAACAAGTTTCATCCACCCAACAAGACTGCTCAGCAAATTGATGAAATCTTGAGCTTCAGACTGAAACATTGCAAGAAACATGGGAACGATTCAAGGGGATGTTGATTATATGTCTGCACCATGGTATTCTTGAGTAGATGATGGGGCAGAGGTTTTACATGGGTCTGGCAAATAGCGTGAAGGATAATGTTGATGCTTCAGCTGGTGGAGCCTTCTTGAGCAAAACATAGAGAGAAAGCCAGATCCCGCTCGACAAGATGGCACAAAATTCGGGATGGACAACCAGAAACGCACCCATCACTCCAGTAGCCATCTCTCTTGCTGAAAATATGGCCACATTAATGACATAAATGAGCATCCTCACCAAAAAGGTGGAAGAGTCAGGTCAAAAGCAGCAGGTGCACATAGTTGATACAACCAATGGGGGCTTATGCACATCCTCCATTAGTCAGCCACTAGGTAGCTAGTGGAATGCTGAGGGTGATCACCAACACTATCCTGAGAACATGAATTATGTGTCCAACTATGGGGGATAGAGATAGGGTGGTCAAAATTGGGGCCAGTAGAATCAACCATACAGGCCAGTCCAGCAGCATCATAATAACGAAAATATGGGATCCATGCGACCTCACGGTAATATGGCGCCTTACCAAAGGCCACAGGGCTACAACAACCAGAATCAGCAGCAGGGTTATCATCCACCCCAACATCAACATAATGGGAGACAGGAAGATGGGTTCGCTAGACTCGAGGCAATAATGTAGCAGGTTATTGGGTCGAATGCAAAAATAAGTGAAAGATTAGATGCACATGAGTTAGCCATAAAGAATATTGAAGTCCAAATGGGTCAGATTTCGATGTCATTGAATAATCGTCCTCATTGGACGTTGCCTGCAGACACTCAGGTAAATCCAAAAGATCAGAGCCCAAAGCAGCTGATGGCAGTGAGTCTACGTAATGGCAGAGACCTAGACTTGGAACAAGAGAGGGCTAGAGAAAGCAGACATGTTGAGACACTTGTACCAGTGCCCATTGAACTGGATGATTCAGCAGGATTGACCGAGGTGACGGTGTAGCCTGCCCAGGAAGAAGCCAACGCGCAGAATGAGGCTGAGAAGGAAGGTGAGACAACACAGGAACCGGTAGAGGAGGCAGTGTTTGAAAAAGAGAAAGCCCAAATCACTAGGAAGAAGCGACCTCCAACACCATTCCCACAGAGGCTGGCCAAATACCAAAAAGATGAGCAATACAAGAAGTTCTTGGAAATGTTGAAACAAATTCAGGTAAATATTCCATTGATTGATGCTTTGAAGGAGATGCCTGGTTATGCAAAAATGATGAAGGACTTGATGTCCCGCAAATTCTACTTCCAAGACTTGGCCACAGTGACTCTAACTCAGACCTGCAGTGCTGTTGTAACAAGACTCGTGGCTGAAAAGTTGTCTGATCCAGGGAGTTTCACAATTCCTTGCACCATAGGTAACTTTGCTTTTTCCAAAGCACTCTGTGATTTGGGGGCTAGCATAAATATTATGCCCCTGTCTATCTATAAAAGGTTGGGGATTGGAAGATCTATACCCACGTCTATGTTGTCGCATCTGGCCGACAAGATTGTGAAAAGGCCCTCAGGTATTCTTGATGACGTGTTGGTGCAGGTAGGGAAATTTGTGTTCCTTGCAGATTTGTAATTCTGGATTGTAGGGTAGATTAAGAAATTCCCATAATTTTGGGAAGGCCATTCTTGGCCACGGGGCAAGTTTTAATTGACTATGAAACTGGAGAGCTCAAGATGAGGTTAAATGATGAGGAAATAACATTCAACGTGCAGAAATCTATGAGGCGACCAGGTGAATTTGCCAATTGTTCTTTAATTTATGCCGTGGATATAATCCTGGAAGAGGATGACGAGACCTTGAATATTGAGGATCCTCTAGCTGCATGTCTTATGAATTTTAGATGAGGTGAATGGTGAAGAATTGGCGGAATGGGTGCTTGCTCTTGAGGGCAAAGGTTTTTGGAAGAGACCACTTGAATTTGAGCCCCTGCACTTAGAAAAAAGGGAAACTCCTCCAGCCAAGCCATCCATATAAGAACCACCAAAGCTGGAGTTGAAGCCACTGCCAGGCCATCTCAGGTATGCATTTTTAGGACCTAATTCCACATTACCTGTTATTATCTCATCCAGTTTGTTAGATGTGCAGGAAAAACAGCTTTTGCAGGTACATAAGGAGTGCAAGACTGCTATCGGGTGGACCATGGAAGATATCAAGGGGATCAGCCCGACATTTTGCATGCATAAAATTCTGCTGGAAGATGGGCACAAACCTTTCAGGGAACACCAAAGAAGGATGAACCCCAATATGAAGGAAGTGGTGAAGAAATAGATCATTAAGTGGTTAGATGCGGGAATCATTTCCCCCATCTCTAACAACAACTGGGTTAGCCCGGTGCACTGTGTTCCTAAGAAGGGTGGTATGACGGTGGTGAAAATTGATAACAATGAACTGATCTCTACACGAACTATCACAGGCTGGAGAATTTGTATGGATTATAGGAAATTAAACTTGGCCACCCGGAAACACCACTTCCCACTTTCCGTCATTGATCAGATGCTTGACAGACTAGCAGAGAGGTCCCACTTCTATTTTTTGGATGGGTACTCGGGGTACAATCAGATCTCCATTACACCAGAGGACATAGAGAAGACCTCGTTCATATGCCCTTATAGGATTTTTTCTTTTCAGAGGATGCCCTTTGGCCTATGCAACGCACCCGCCACATTCCAAAGGTGCATGATGGCCATATTCACAGACATGGTAGAAGACATAATGGAGGTATTCATGGATGATTTCTCAGTGGTGGAAAACTCATTCGATGAGTGTCTCAAGAATCTGACCAGAGTTTTGAAAAGGTGCATTGAGACTAACTTAGTACTTAATTGGGAAAAATGTCATTTCATGGTACAAGAAGGTATAGTCTTGGGACACCTAGAATCAATCAAGGGCATTGGGGTGGATCGTGCGAAAGTTGATGTGATAGCAAAGCTTCCATCTCCCACATAAGTCAAAGCAATCAGGAGCTTCCTCGGGCATGCCGGGTTCTACCGGAGATTCATAAAAGACTTCTCAAAAATTGCTAACCCTCTGTGTAAGTTGTTAGAAAAATATCACCCTTTCGTGTTTTCTGATGATTGCAGGGTAGCATTCGAGGAGTTGAAGAAGAAACTTGTCACATCGCCCATCATTTTTGCCCCCGACTGGGAGAAACCATTCGAGCTAATGTGTGACGCAAGTGACTATGCAGTGGGAGCAGTGCTAGGATAACAGAAAGACAAAATAATGCACCCAATTTACTACGCAAGTAGAACGTTGAGTAGAGCCCAACTGAACTACACTGTGACTAGGGGTGGGCATATTTCGGTTGGAACCGAAAAAACCGACCGAACAAAAAAAAATTTATTTTGGTTTCGATTTTTCGGTTTGTTCGATCGGTTTCAGTTTAAAATTTTAAAATTTCAGTTTTTCGGTTTGGTTTTCGGTTTTTAAGATTTTTAATTCGGTTAACCGAAAAATCGAATTATTTATATAGGTTATTTAAGTTATATATATGTTATGTCCATAGATAATAAATTAATACTATTTGGTCCAATCTATAAAGACTCAACCCAATTAAGTAAGTCCATCAACTTCCCAATCTTAAAGACTTTCACTCTATTAAAACTTCCATAGCGTATATGATAAATACCGGGAGGATTTCACATAGAGTTGTAATTTACACTATGTTTGAATTTTATGATCCATAATAGTGTGCAAATTTTAGTCCATTTATTTTTAATAAACACAATATTTCCAATAATTTCAAAGTTTTGGGAAAAAATAACAAATTCATCGGTCCTATTATTACATAGAAGGAGCCCAATATGACAATGTTCAAACCGAAAACCGAACCGAAATTAGAAAAACTGAACTGAACCGAACTTATTTCAGTTCGGTTTCGGTTACTACTTTTACACAAAACCGAAAACCGAATAACCGAACCGAATTTCTTCAAACCGAACCGAACTGACCGAACGCCCACCCCTAACTCTGACTGAGAAGGAGGTGTTGGTTGTGGTTTTCGCGTTTGAAAAGTTCAAATCGTACCTGATTGGCTCAAAGGTAATTGTATATACAGATCATGCTGCTTTCAGGTACCTGATCGAAAAGAAAGAGTCCAAACCGCGCCTGATTCGTTGGGTGCTTCTAATGCAAGAGTTCAACTTGGAAATTCGTGACCGTAATGGCACGGAAAACCAAGTCACTGATCACTTATCGCGACTGGAAGGAGGTGAAAAATCACTTGAGGTAGAGGATATTCTGGAAACCTTTCCAGACGAGCAGCTAATCGCCACAAACCTTGAGGAAGTGCCATGGTATGCGGACATTGCAAACTACCTGGAAAGCAGTATAGTTCCCTATGACCTTTCCTCGGTGCAAAAGAAAATTTTTTACCGTGATTGCCGCATGTATTATTGGGATGAACCTTATCTGTTTCGGATTTGTGTTAACAATATGATCCGGAGGTGTGTCCCCGAGATAGATCAATCTTCTGTTTTGCAGGCATGTCACGCATCGGCATATAGCGGATATTTTGGAGGAGTCAGGACGGGCGCGAAAGTTCTAGAAGCCGGTTTCTACTGGCCAACTGTGTTTAAGGATGCACATATATGGGTCAAGGGCTGTGATGAATGCCAGCGAACCGGGAATATCTCCCGTCGCCATGAGATTCCCATGAACCCAATTCAAAAGGTTAAAGTGTTCGATGTATGGGGAATAGACTTCATGGGTCCCTTCGTCAGTTCTTATGGCAATAAGTAAATACTTGTTGCTGTAGATTATGTGTCCAAATGGGTGAAAGCTGTAGCACTCCCCACCAATGATGCAAGTGTGGTGATTGGGTTCTTGAAGAAGAATATATTCACCCGTTTCGAGATCCCGAGAGCCATAATAAGTGACGGAGGCACTCATTTCTGCAATCGAGCCTTTGAGAAATTGCTGGAGAAGTACGAGGTACGCCTCAAGGTGGCAACTCCATACCATCCTCAGACCAGTGGGCAGGTTGAAGTGTCAAACAGGGAGATAAAGAGTGTGTTAACCAAAACTGTGAATGCCACAAGAACAGACTGGGCGAAAAATTTAGACGATGCACTATGGGCCTATAGAACCACCTTCAAAACACCAATTGGCATGTCGACATATAAGTTGGTGTTTGGAAAGGCCTGTCACTTGCCAGTGGAGATATAACATAGAGCTTGGTGGGCACTAAAACAGCTGAATCTAGACATGGAGGCTGCTGGAACGAATAGAGTCACAGAATTGCATGAGCTGGATGAGTTTCGATATCTTGCTTTCGAGAGCACAAGGTTATACAAGGAGAGAATGAAGAGGTTGCACGACAAGAACATTATTGAGCGAAATTTCAAACCCGGAGATATGGTGTTGCTTTATAATTCAAGATTAAGGCTATTTCCGGGTAAACTCAAGTCACGATGGTCTGGACCATTTTGTGTGGTCGAAGTGCTCCCTTCAAGTGCTATAGAGATTGCCTCAGAGAAAGACTCTCACACATTTAGATTCAATGGGCACACATTGAAACCATATGTGGGAATGGATGAAGTCAAGGTAGTGTTAGTGATCCATCCGACTAAGCCTCAGAGGTCGAGCGAACCTTAAATGCGCTCATCAGCGTCGTGCCGCGACGTTAAATAAGGCGCTGCATGGGAGGCAACCCATTGACTTGTTGTAATTGTCATGCCACGACACTAACTGAGGCGTTGGTTGGGAGGCAACCCAACGCGTAGTGATTTTAGTGTAGTTAGAATTGTTATTTGGATTTTTGTAAGTACTAACAAATGCAGGTGAGCTTAGGCGAGTGATAAGTCCATCCGATGTTGAGGGTAAAGTAAAAACGTGAAATATCGAGGCCCAGGTGCGCGGCCGCGCTCAGACCGCGCATAACATAAAGTAGACTGCCTCACCCTTACGCCCATGTGTGCGGGTACGCTCTAACCGTGCTTAGGCTGCACAAATAGAGATATAATCTGCCTCGTCTCGACACAAAGGTGCGCGGGTGCTCAGACTGCGCTCAAGCCGCGCATATCGATGAGTAATCTGCCTCGTCCTTCAGCCTGGGTGCGCGGTCGCGCTTAGACCGCGCACAATGCAATGTATTTTGCCTCACAAGCGCGGCCACGCTAGGACCGTGCTTGTACCGGTTCGCCGGCCACTTCTTTTAAGTTATTTTTTTTTGTTTTGATTTTAAAATTTCTTTTTTTTTCTCTTCTTTCTTTGGGTTGTTGTATTTTTTATTAGTCACCCCAACCCTAACCCTCCCTCTTCTCCTATCACCCCTAAAACTCCGTCGCAACTCAAGATCGTTTTGCTTCTAAGGCACCCAAGAAACCAATACCAGAGAGGGGAATGGATATAAGGTCTCTCCAACATGACTGTCCCAATATATACAATGAGTTGGTCCGGCATGGGCTGGAAATTTTCTTGGAAGAACCAGACGAGGCAAATTTGATGGTTGTGCACGAATTTTACGCCAACGTTTTAGATCATGTGAATGGTGTGGTCACAGTGCGCAAGAAGAATGTTGACGCCTTTGTTGAGGCCATTAGGAGAGCATACAGGCTGCCCGCACCTGTGGCGGAGGCGGACGACTTCTATGAGGCCTATGGTAGACAATACACCCAATGGGAGGTATTCTTTGAAACAATATGTGTGCCTGGAAAGGAGATTGTTTGGCTGAAACATGGGCCGGGTTATATTCGACGGCACTAACCTTTGAAGGGAAGTGTTGGCTATATCTAATCAACAACCGTCTGCTCCCCTCCTACAACACCACGGAAGTGAATGCTCCCCGCGCTACATTGATTTGGTGTTTCATGAATGGCCACAACTTTGATGTGGCCAAGTTTATTCACGAGGAGATGTTTACTCGTTGTCCGATACAGAGGTATGGTTTCTTCTTCCCCTCCCTAGTCACTAGGCTATGCCGGGCAGCTCAGGTGCCGGAAAACTTGAAGGTGGATGGAAAAGTGCCGAGAGAGGCAAAGTTTCGAGCGGATAAGGTAACTATTCAGAAGGAGCCTGTGGCAGCTGGCGGTGATAATAGGGATGCATCGGATGCACCTGAGGAGGAAGAGGACGAGCAAGAGGGAGTGGGAGATGAGTCGCCCACCCATGAGCATGTCGCGAACACCGCAGGACCGCCTAGGGTCGATCGGGGTGATCGGTTAGATGCCTTAGAGTAAGAGATGGCGGGGCTGCGTACCACGGTCACAGACTTAGGGACGCGATTTGATTCTTTAGCCACCCATAGTGCTAAATCTGAGAAAACAATAATGGGCTGGTTGCGGGCCCTGGGTCGAGCATGTCATCTGGACCCGGGGACTGTCTCCGATCAAGATTGATCTGTTAGGGAAGTTCCTTTACCTTGCATTTTTTTATTTTGTATGACATGGGGACATGCCATCTTTTTAAGTGTGGGGTGGGGGATACTTCGTTGTATGTGTATATATGTAGGAACATAATTTGTTTTTTTAATTTTTAGTAGCAGTCTAACTATGTGAGTCGACTTGTCCAGACGATGGATCTCACTCGACGGGGTTCTTGAGGGTCTAAGTCGATATATATAAAAAATGATTTTCTTTTGTAGGTAGTGTATCAACTCCCCCTTGATTTTTCTTTGGACCGCAGTTCTTTTCCAAGGGTTTTGCTTGAACCAGGTGTGGTTAGTTTTTTTTATTTTTGTTTTTTTTATTTTTATCTTTGGGTACTTAAGGGCTATGAGTTGAGATAGAAAGAGAATCTCTTAACGTGTAAGCCTTGAACACAGTAGACACTAGAGTGTGATGCTTAGTCTCAGTTGTTGATTCTGGTTAGCGTGCCTTAAATTGTATGTTCCTAACTTGACTTAAGTACTCAGACGAGAGTGTTTTGATAAGCAAATCTGGAGTGAGTCATGTGCCATGTGAGTGTGAGGTTTATTGTGTTCTATGCACTGCATTTGATGCCTAGAACTTGCCATGTGTGTTTGCAAAGTAAAATAGTAGCTTCATTCAGTCTTGGAAGTGATATAGACGTTTCTTTGTTGAACTAGATATATATATTTCACCCACCTAATTGTATGTACCGTAGTTAACCCCTTTGAGCATGTACTCCTGTTTTCCTTGGCAACCACATTAGAAGCCCTACCCAATTGTTTGAATGTACCATCTGTTTGAACATTTTTACCTCCCATAAGCACTTGAATTGTGAACTAGTTAAAATATAAGTGTGGGGTGGTTGGTTTGGCTTTTGAGTGGAAATAAAGAAATCAGGAGGAAGGTGTGCAGTTTTGAATAAGTAAGAGCCACTTAGAAAATAAACAAGAATAAAACAGTTATATTGATGTTAAGAACGGTCTTTGTTAAGTAGTGGCTCTTTATTAAGTGTGCTTAAAGGATGCAGGGAGTTAATATGCATTGATGTAAAAGGTGAAGTCTTGGTTTGACATAAGTGTAGGGGTCTGAAGGTGAAAGTATATGTATTAAAGTGCTTAGGGAGAAGTAGTCACTATATCCAAATATATCCTACCCGTCCCTTAGCCTACATTACAACCAAATAAAGTCCTAATTGATCTTAGACTGAATGAGCTCGATTAGTAGAGTAGTACACTACGGGCAAGCCTATGGTGCATCTATGTGGCATATGTATGTTCTTTCTAAGAGTGAGTGAATTTTGTATATCTGAGTTCCTAATTGTTCTTAATGTTTAGTACTTGTGGAACTACTCTCATTTGCGATGTGAGGGCACCTGATCATGAAGGAAAGGCACGTCTCGACCTCTATATAGAGAAAAGTGAGTAAGTTAGGAATATTGCACGGCACGTGAGAGTCAACTCTTGAGGCAAAGATGTTACACTACTAGACTCAACTTTTGTGGTATGTTCTTGGTATGATACGTTAGGGAAGTGCTTAGTGAAGGAACCTCTGTAAAGTATGGTTGATTGCTCGGGGAAGAGCAATGATTTAAGTGTGGGGTGTTGATAATAGGCTAGATTCATGTAGTTTAGCGACCATTTACGCCCTAACTTGGCTATGCTTCATTGTTTTATGAAGGTTAAATGACAAAACATGGCTCTAATTATGAATTTTGTGTTTTGCAGGAGCAAGTCTTGATTATGAGGACACAGGACAGTGCTTGGAGCTAATTTAAAGCAAGGAAAGCCACTCAAAGGTGAATGCGCGTGAAAGAAGAAAGAGAAAAAGATAGAAAATCGCTGATTGCAGGAGCGCGGGCCAAGCGCGGCCGCGCTCGAGCAGTGGTGGCCAGGCAGAATTGCGTGCCATATGCGCGGTCCATGTGCGGCCGCGCTCGTGCAGGGGTTGACAGGCAGAATGAAAGCCAATATGCGCGGTCCATGCGCGACCGCGTTCGTCACTCCGAGGAACTTTATTTCAGGGGTAATTTCGGAAGTTCTGGGGCAACCCCCCTTAACCTATAAGAGGCCTAACTCGCACAGAAAAGAGGTATCAAGGTTTTAATAGGATTGTTGAAGACAAGAAGAGGAAAGAGGCAAGGCGGAAGATTCGGCATAGAGTTCTACCTTCCTTCCTCTTGTTTTGATCATTCATGATGAATTTTGCTGTTATGATTATGAAAACAATTATGCGTAGCTAAATATTTAGTCTAGGTTTTGATGGAACCTATTGAAGGATGAACTTCTTGCTATGTCAATATAGTTTTGCCCAAGTTTAATCTCTATTTGTTCAACTATGTTCTTGTTGTAGCTAATTGAAAGGATCTTCAATTAGCTGTGCCTATTTAGTATGTATTACTCGGGAAAGAGTGCATATTTAGGTAGTTGTTGAACAACATCACTCCCGGCGAATGTGAGGAATCAATAACCAAGGGTTTAAAAGTGGGATTAGGGATAACAAAACCTTGGGTGCGATCTAAGTGAGCTGTAATAAAGCCAGCTAGCATAACTGAGGAGAGTATGTCTAGTAAATTTTTGTAATTACTCGGGAGTGATTTACGTTAGTAAGAGTGCTCATGATCGATAAAGAAGATTAGGCAAATCTATATGAAACATGGCAAGAAGGGATTCCATCAATAGGGGAAAATCATTACCTTAGATCCTTCTCATTATTGTTTACAACCCGTTAAGTGAGTCTGATAACAGTAATTGGTAGGTAAATTCCCTGTGGGATTCGACTCTGGGCTTAATGCCCGAAATATATTGACAACGACCGCTTTATCCTTTTTATAAGGCATAGTTGGGTGTGATCAGTTGTCATCTATCCCACTATCCATGTCAGCTTCCTCAAAGACTTTCCACTCTCCACCTCAACATCTAGGCTCATAACAGAGTCATTGATCACTTGGTCACATTCGACGTTTTTCACGTGGTCAATCATCGAAATTTAGCTTTTTAGTTTTATTTTACTATCTCATACTTGGCAGATATTATGTGTTTGTGACAACCTCAAATTTGGGCAAAGACCACTTTTAGCCTCAGATGAAACTATTTATATTACGTAACCGAAATTTATATTTTTTTTTGTATATAACATACAGAAATGCATATGTATACATAAAAAGAAACACTAATTACAAATATATATATATATATATATATATATATTTTACTATTATTGTGAGAGCGGCTATACAATGTCATTTTCTTCCCAAATTTCCTCTT